>PVJS01012712.1:0-43341 GCA_004027185.1 Glis glis | reverse complement strand
AAAAAAAAAAAAAAAAAAAAAAAAAAATCCTTGGACAAAAGTCTTTCTGTACACCTCTAGTTATTTCCTTAAGATAAAACTTCTGAAACGTGGCCTTACAGAGTCAAGTAGCAGGAGCTGGCTTCCATTTGTGATTTATACTGTCTGACCGTCCTCTGCACCGGTACCAGAAAGGAGGGACCAGTTACACTGCTAAAAACAGTGCTCTCAGTTGAACCACATTCTTGACTCACAAGGTGCCACAACTACAACACTTGGCCAGTTCAGTGGGTGCAAATGGCGTCTCATTGTTGGTTTAATGTGATCATTCTTGTGAATTGCCTGTTGGTGTCTTTTGCCCGTTTTTCTACTGGGCTGTTTATCTTACCGCTACTGATTTTTAAGCATGACCTACCCTTTACGTCCTACATGCATGACCAAGGTGTCATCTTTAACTGCTTCCGTTTTGTTTTTGCTATTTTTAGTGCACCAAATTTTAAAATTTTATGTAGTCAAATTATATACATATATATGCATATAGCAATAAATTGTATAGTGTTTCTCCCTTTCCTTTTTGTACAATAAAAAGCCATTGGCCCACTGTCTGGCTCTCAAGCATAATCCTCAACTTCTGGAGGCTGCATATTGCCTTTCTCCTGATTGCCCAGACTTCTAGCACAGCGTGAGGCACATCAGAAGGATCCATTAAATGTTACTGTATTAAAAAAAAAACAAGCGAAGCAACAAATGGCACAATGCAGTCACACCAGCTGTTCCGCCCTGGGTTGCCTCTGCCAGGTCTAAGTGGATCCACAACCATGACAGGGGTGGGTGGGGAGGGGAGACGGTAAGGTGAAGCATTGTGCAAGAGCTTTTTTCCTGCCTCAAAAAACAACACACATGCAGCCAGGCATGGTGATGCACGCCTGTAATCCCAATACTTGCTAAGCTGATTACTGGAGGATGACACAGGAGAATCACAGGTTGATGGCCAGCCTCAGCAACTCAGTGAGGCTCTCAGCAACTTAGCGAGACTCTCTTTCAAAATAAAAAAAAAAAAGCTGGAGGTGTAGCTCAGAGGTAGAAGGCCTCTGGGTTCAATCCTTAGACAACAACAACAACAATAACAAAAATAGCGCATATAAGCTGGGCGTGGTGGCGCACGCTTGTAATCCCAGTACTTTGGGAGGCGGAGACTGTAGGATCCGGGTTCGCGACCAGCCTCAGCTCTCTCTTTCTCTCTCTCCCTGTTTCTCTCTCTCTCTCTACTTAGTGAGGCCCTCCGCAACTTCGTGAGACCTGGTTTCAAAATAAAAAGAAGTATAAAAATAGGGCTGGGGGTGTAGCGCGGAGGTAGAACGCCCCTGGGTTCAATCCCTGGTACCGCAAAAAAAAAAAAAATAGCGCATATGCAGGTAAAGGATAAAGCCATTTTGGGGGGAGGGGGATTATATACCCTGGTCTCAGGGAATAGATGGTGAGAGAAATCTGAAATATCTTCAACCATATTTCAGCTTCAAAATGGCCTTTCATATAGTCATGACCTCTGTTTTATGAGGCAGAGACACTGTGTAGTCTCACATTGCAGGACTGTGCATTAACATCCCTTTCTGCATTTTAAGCCCTAAATCCAGTATGTTTGATCCTTAATAATGTACACCTCACAGTAGATGTGTGTGTGTGTATAATTTGCAACCAAAGGCCAACAGAAACTAATAATGATGCAATATCTATGTGGCCACAGGTATGAAGGACGCAGGAAATCTATCATAATTAGCACAGTAAAATGAAAGGTAATTAAATTGGGGTTCAGAAAGAGCACATTCGCTTGAATGAAGATAAGTGGCAATTTGCGATCATTTGGAAAGGGCCGGCTGGAAGTTTCCATGGCATTATAGCTGTAAGGGAAGTGTTTACCAAGTAAATTAACAAAATGGCAAAGAGAATCCTTAAGATATAGTTAATTAGATAATTTTCTACACTCTCCAAGGACGACAAAAACATATGCTTCCATTTAGAGTACTGATACGCTAATTTATTAAAATGTGACCTATTCCTGAAGGCAGAAGAAAATACTGATAAGTAACATTCTCTGAACCTTAAGTTATTTGATAGTACTAATGATTTTTGCTTTGATACTCATGAAATAATATAATTTAATAGGTAATTTACTCACCCTGTGGAATATTCAAAAGATAGAAAAAAGAAAACAGAACACACTCTGCTTTCTCCCTTCTTACCTTACCAACCCCAGTTGGGATCCCCTCCGCACCAAGCAAACACTGTTACTTCTTAGCTATTCAGAGATATTACAGCGAGATTCTATGCAGATTTGGCCATATTTATAAATTGCCTTTTATTTTCCCATATTAATTTGCAATTGCTTTTTTCACTCTATTTTGGAAAACCATTCCATACCACCATGTAGAGAACTGTTGCTTCTCTCTTCTTAATGTCGAAGGATTACCCCACTGTACTATCATTTATTTAACTGGTCCCTGTTGATAGATGTGTTACGTTGGGTCCAGTAGAAGAGCCTGGAGGAGACTCTTATGTAAGTGGCTTATTGACAATAAGTGCTTTTGAGAGAATTTTAGACAGAAGCCAGGAAGAAAAGATAGGCTGGGAAAGAAGCTAAGCATAGATGTGGTTTTAGTCAAGCCTAATCTTTGCTCCATTCCATGTGGAGCTCCAGAACATGTGTCTACAAGGATGTCAGCATCACCTGCACAATTGAAAGGATCTACTATCAAGCACAACGCTCCACCTCCATCCCCTTTCCTGGACCAGTGCATCCATCTCCAGCCACCGTGAATGTTGGCTGCCACTGCCTTTTCCAGAGAATGGTTCTCAATTGACAAGGACCCTGCTTACAGACAGCTGGGAGCCAAAGAGACTCATGATTTTGCTTCTGGGATTTTATAAGAAAATTTACAACATTTTAATAATCAAGTGTATTATTCTTCGCTGTCATTGTTATTCTTTTTTTTTTTTGCGGTACTGGGGATTGAACCCAGGGGCGTTCTACCTCCGCGCTACACCCCCGGCCCTATTTTTTTATACTTTATTTTGAAACCGGGTCTCATGAAGTTGCAGAGGGCCTCACTAAGTAGAGAGAGAGAGAGAGACAGAAAGGGAGAGAGAGACAGAGAGAGCTGAGGCTGGCCGCGAACCCGGATCCTCCGGTCTCCACCTCCCAAAGTACTGGGATTACAAGCGTGCGCCACCACGCCCGGCTCATTGTTATTCTTTTTAATGGTATCTCCATTTTGTGTCATTTCCCAAGTCTCCAGGATTATAAAGAAATCCTTCAGTGATTTTTTTAATGTTTAAGGTTCTAGTTTTTACATTTAAATATTTGATCCAGCTGGAATTTATTGTGGTATGAGAATAAAATAAGGATCCAACTTTTAAAAATATTTTTTCCAGATGGCATTCCACTTGTCCTAATACCGTGCATTAATTAATTCATTATTTGTTCACTAAAATGAAATGGGGCCTTTATAAAGAGTTTTTATAAAGGCCTTTATAAAAAGTTTTTATAAGTATTTGGGTATATATCTAGATTCTCTTCTTTTTCATTGATCTCTTATCTAAGTTTGCCTCAGTACTATACAGTTTTAATTGCAGTGGTTGTAACTTTTTATTTTTTTGTGGTACTAGGGATTGAACCCAGGGGTTCAATCCTGTTTTATTTTTTATTTTGAAACAGGGCCTCACTAAATTGCTAAGGCTGTCCTCGACCCTGCGATCCTCCTGTCTCAGCCTCTCAAGTACTGGGATTACAGGCATGTGCCACCACGCCTGGCTGGTTGTAAATTTTAATTTGTAAAGAGCTAGTCATCACTGGTATTCTTCTTCAGAACCTTCCTGTGTACTTTGGCAGATTTTGTTTTCTTTATACATTTGAGAAATCTTTAGCATTTCTTTTGGCATAACTTCAAATTTATTGATTAATTTAGGATGAATGGATATCTGATAAAATTGAGATTCCTTTCCACGCATAGGCATTTATTCAGTTTACTTTTTGCATCTCTTAATAGTATTTTGAATTTCTTTCATACATGTCTTGAGCATTTTTGTTAAGTTTATTTCTGGATATTTAATTCTACGTTACTATTATAAATAAGATCTTTTTAAAATTATATTTTATAGCTGGTTTTTATCTAGATTTCTCCCTCTAGTTCTCTAAATAAATTTGTATAAATGGATTGAGATTTTCCTGAATTCTGACTTTAAAAAGTAATAAAGATCACCTAGAAGTAATTTCTTTTTTTTTGGGTGGTACTTGGGATTGAACCCAGGAGCATTCTACCTCTGAGCTACACCCCCAGCCCTATTTTATTCTTTTTTATTTTTGAAACAAGGTCTTACCAAGTTGCAAAGGGCCTCACTAAGTTGCTGAGGCTGGCAGCGAACCTGTGATCCTCCTGTCTCAGCCTCCCAAGTACTGAGATTACAAGCATGCGCCACCTCGCCCGGCTAGAAGTAATTTAAGAAGCCAAAGTAATGATTAGAGAAAATTTATATCACAAAATATCAGTATTAGAGAAGATAAGTTTAAAATCAATGATCTAAGCTTCTGTCTTATGGGAATGGAAAAAAATTAAACCTAAAGTGAGCAGAAGAAAGGAATAATAAAAAGAAGTGAGAAATCAGGGAAAGGATAATAACCAAATCAACGATGGTTCTTTGAAAAACCGATAGCTACATCATACCTAGTGGTAAAAATATTGAATGGTTTATCCTAACATTAGGAACAAGGTAAAGATGTCTGTTCTCACCACCACTATTTACTGGTTTACCGGAGGTTCCAGGTACAGAGTAAAGAAGTAAATGGTAAAGATAAGAAAAGAATAATTAGAACTTTTTCAAATTTATGTAGAAAGTCAAATTTGTTTATGCAGAAATTCCTATGGAATGCTTTATTAGTAACAGAGTTTTACTCAGCCATAAAGAAGAACAAAATGATGTAATTTGCAGGAAAATGGATGGGACTGGAGAACATCATGCTAAGTGAGATAAGCCAGACTCAGAAAATCAAGGGCCACATGTTTTTTCTCTCATATGTGGAAGCCAGAGAGAGAGACAGAAAGGACCTCATGAAAATTAGGAGAAAAACCAGTAGAGGAATGGAAAGGGACTAGGAGAGGGAAGAGTGAGGAGGGGAGGGAAAAGGAAGATAGGTGAAGGAAACAGACCAAATAATGTTATGTGCGTTATGAATGTAACACTATGGATCTCACTACCATGTACATGACAATGCACCAATAAATTTTTTAAATCCTTATTAGCACCAATAAATGAGTTAAGCAAGATCTTAAGACATAAAGCAAAAATACAAAAAGCAACTGGATATCTGTGTAGTAGCAACTATATATACCATATATAAATAATTGAAAATTGAAATTTAAAATAGTATTTAGAAACTCTGCAATGGTAGTTTTGCACATTTTGTGAATATATGAAAAAACATTCACATGTACTTTAATGAGGTAAATATTATGATATGTGAATTACATCTCAATTTTTAAAACCCATGAAATACTTAGAGATAAATTTAACAAAATTATGCAAAACCTGCATGCTGAAAAAATAAAAAGCCTTGATGAGACAAACTAAATAAAATTGAGAAGCAAAGGAGAGATATAGAAAGACTCAATATTGTTAAGATGTTAACTCTCCCCTGGAAATGCCTTTTCTTGTGATGAGCAAGACTTCTATGTAAGTTGTGTGGGGGGAGCCTATTGCAATATAAGGTGTTTCTTCCAACATCTGAAGGGTGTAAGAAGGAGAGAGTAGGGAGGAACCAAATTTACTCCTCTGAGTTCCTTATTTATAAAAGACTGAATAAAGACAAAAGAATGGAAATTATGAGGAGAGGAAGGTCAACTTGGCTATAAAAGGGTTTTCCAGTGGTTAGCATGTCTAGACAGGGCACCAGTGTCCCTGTGAGATGGGAGGTCCTCCCGTCTCCACTCATCTGCTCAAGCAGAGGTAGGAAGATCAGAATTTGGAATGCTAGTAAGAAAATTCCTAAATTTGGTGGGAAATTAGACTGGAACATTTCTAACTAAGGTTCCTTCCATCTCCCAGGATCTACGATGCGATGTTAATACACACAGTTCAAATATTCACAGTGGAATTTAAAAGAAGATGGGGTTGAATTTTTCTACTTCACTGTTCCATCAGTGTATTGGTCAGGGTTCACCAGACTAACAGAATTCACAGAATGAGTATATGGAAAAAGGGGTTTATCAGATCAGCTTACAATGTAGCCCCGAGTTCCGACTGCACGTGGAGAGTCAGAGGAAACAGTGGCTGGTCGAGCGGTCTAAGAGCTCTTCGGAGAAACGATGGTAAAGTTTCAGTTCGAAGGCTGGAGGCCGACCATCTCAGACGAGAGCAGAAGATCAAGAAGCTCTTCAGAGAAATGGCAAAGTTGGAGGCCATCGATCTCAGATGAGAGCAGATGCGTTTTCTTCGGAAAGAGTTGTGCATCCCTCTACGTGGCTTTCTCCTTCTTTTATCTAAGTCCCGCACCTATCAGAACCCTGCTGCCTACATTTAGGGCAGGACTTTCTGTTTAATCTGCTATTACACACCCGAAGTCACATGATCTTGGGTGTGTCATGATCTGGTCAAGTTGACAAATTAGATTAACTATCACAATCAGATACTGATCCAATCTCATTCTCACTATTTCTATCTCTGCCTTTGTGCTGACAGATTAGTTAGCTGCAGAACATGTGAATCACTGTGGTGTGTTGTGTGTGTGTGTGTGTGTGTGTGTGTGTGTGTGTGTGTAAAATTCAAAGTATGCAACCCTCGTACATCTCAGAGATGGAAGTGCTTTGGAGAACATTTGTATTTTGTACATTGTGGTTATGTTTTAACCTCCTCTGATTTTGTGCCAGTTGCAAATTCTTCCACTGCCTCTTCAACTTCCCCCCTCTTCTGCTTCCTTCAAGATTTTCCTGGCCCCTCCTGAAGGCATTTAAATGCCATTTTATAGCCTTTTTTCTGAAACATACACATTCATTCTTCGTGCTGAGAAGTGGCTAGGGTGCCCACACTGAAGTCAGAGAAATAGCAGATGGAGAAAAATTGTTGTCGCAGAACATATAACATATAAAACTAAGAATTTGCTTCATCTCATAATGGTACAGGACGTGATCGTAACTTCATAAGCTATACTTATTGAGCAAATATATATTGAGATATTCAGAACATTTAACCCAAGGTTCCCGCATATCTTCATACCTTATGTTAGTTTTATCTTTTTTTTTTTTTTTTTTTTTTTTTACTAACCGAGGGCATTCTGCCTCTGAGCTCCCAGCCCTTTTTTTAAACTTTGAAACAAGGTCTCACTAAATTGCTGAGGCTGGCCTCAAACCTGAGATCCTCCTGTCTCAGTCTTTGAAGGACTGAGATTACAGACATGCACCACCACAACCACACCCAGCTTAGTTTTATCTTTGAATTCAGTTTAGGGGGGGAAGACCCTGCATGTATATATGAGATCATTACAGTTGCGTATATATTACAAATTATGAATCTTAAGTGCTCTTCTTGATTACAGAGTACTAAGCTATAACAACTAAAGGAAAATAGAAGACCACTTCAAAATTATAAGGATTTTAAAGCCAACTGGACTCTTTAAGATTGAGAGATATACATGTGGAGCAGAGATCAGATGGGCCTTTGGAGGAATGAGGGAGAATTCTCAACCTCCTATTTTAGCCAGCTTCCAAAAAAGAAAAAGGTTTATTCTTCTAAACTTCATAATTATCAAGATGTATTCACCTGTTGCTGATTTCTTTCAAGATCTTTTACCAACTACTTCAGATTTTCATATACATATTTCTAGATTGTGAACTAAATTAAAAATATTATCTTGAACATAAACCAAGGCAGGATGGGAATCTAGTGAGCAGTGTAGAAATGGAGAGTCCTGTGGCCCTCGATGCCCCTGCAGCAGGGGGAGGCCACCATGGGTGAGGGGGGCTTAGGATGGGACCTGAGGGGGCAACTCTTCCCAGTCCTGGTGTTCTCTGCATGTGAAAGAGGCTGTTTCCACAACAGGCCCGGCCTTCCAACTCTCACTCTCTTCCCCTGGGAGTTGCTCAGTTGAGTAGTGAACACAACAACAGGAAATTAATCTGTGTAACATGCCTCCTCTGCTCAGAAGTGGGCCAGGCCGTTGAGAACCTGCAGCCCTCTCAGCTCCTCCAGGAACCAGCTCTGTCCCGAGACTGTGTAGCCCGAGACTGGAGGGGCAAGGGCTCCCCGTGCTGGGCTTAGCAGCTCATGTGAACCTTGTACAGAGCTATGGACTCCATCTTGGCCCTCATTAGCCATAAAGGTGATGTTCCAGCTTTCCATCTGTTGATTCCTTTGTCTTATTCTTTATTTTTTCAGAATTCAGGTGAGTAATTAGGAGTGCTACCTATGTGCCCTCCTCGGGACATCTGTCACACTGATTACAAGTTGTGACCTCAACAAGTCTTTCAGGAGAGTATTATTTTTGTCCATTCTACAGATGAAAATCTGAGAGTCAGAAAGATGAAGGGACAGCACCAACCATGGAACTCATTCAGTACTTCTTGTCACCATTAGCCCTCTCATGGGACTGTGACTCAGCAGCATCTACATGCACCCTGACGAGGGGACATTAGTCCCCTGTTGACTGGTGATGGACAGGTGTGGAAACCATCAGGCCTTTCAGAGATGATGGTAGTACCTGGAGCCTCAAGCTCATGTAACCAATTATTACAGATTATTTGGCATTACAAAGGCTACCATGGAGTTTGCCTGTTCTTTGAGTTTCAGCCTTTTATTATCTTCTCTGCAGTGACTAATTTCTTGGCAACCTGATGAATTGGACCATTGTGTGCTTTTCAGAAGTAAGCATTCATTTACCATTCTTTCAACCCACAAATATTTATTAGCATCTATTTTCCATAAAGTATATCCCAGCACCTACTACATACTTAATCTTGCTGCCCCTCCTTGTGGAGGTTAAAATTCAATCATCTTAGCCATGCATGGTGGTGCATGTCTATAATCCCGGTACTTGGGAGGCTGAGAGAGGAAGATCAGAAGATCACAGGTTTGAGGACAACCTCAGCAAATAGTGAGACTCTCATCAACCTAGCCAGACCCTGTTTCAAAACAAAACAAGCAAACAAAAAGGGCTGGGGATACTATAGCTCAGAGGTAGAATGCCTCTGGGTTCAATCCCCAGTACCCCCCAAAATTCAATCACCTTCTTAAAATGGGGGTTCCAAAGGCTCCCTTTGGCATTCACTCCCTTGACTTCTACAGTACACAGTCCTCAGAGTAACCCAAGGAAAGGGCTTAGGAAGAATGTTAGCTTTTTTTTTTTTTTTTTTTTTTTTTTTGCGGTACCAGGGATTGAACCCAGGGGCGTTCTACCTCCGCACTACACCCCCGGCCCTATTTTTTATACTTTATTTTGAAACCGGGTCTCATGAAGTTGCAGAGGGCCTCACTAAGTAGAGAGAGAGAAAGAGAGAGCTGACGCTGGCCGCAAACCCGGATCCTCCGGTCTCCGCCTCCCAAAGTACTGGGATTACAAGCGTGCGCCACCACGCCCGGCAGGAAGAGTGTTAGCTTTCTAAAGGTGCTGTAACAAACTACTACAGACTGGGTAGCTTAAAACAACAGAACATTATTCTCTCACGGTTCTGAAGGCCAGAC
The DNA here is from genome assembly GCA_004027185.1 of Glis glis. Classification (NCBI taxonomy): domain Eukaryota; kingdom Metazoa; phylum Chordata; class Mammalia; order Rodentia; family Gliridae; genus Glis; species Glis glis. The sequence continues at coordinate 33,639 of PVJS01012712.1, read as the reverse complement.
GTCTGAATCAAGATGTCAGCAGGGTTGATTCCTTCTGGAGGCTCTGAGGGAGAATCCGTCTCATGCTTCTAACTTCCGGTGGCTGTGGGCAATCCTTTGTGTTCCCTGGCTTGTAGCTGCCTAACGCCGATCTCTGTTTCCATCTTCACGTAGTCTTTTCTTAGGGGTCTCTATGTCTCAGATCTCCCTCTGCCTTTTTCTTTTTTCCTTTATTCATTTATTTATTTTGTGGCGGTGGTGGTGGTGGTATTGATACTGGGGATTGAACCCTGGGGCATTCTACCTCTGAGCTACACCCCTGGCCCCATTTCATTTTTTATTTTGAAACAGGGTCTCACTAAGTTGCTGACGCTGGCCTTGAACCTGCAATCTTTCTGTCTCAGCCTCCCAAGTATATGAATTACAGGCGTGCGCCACCACACCTGGCCGGCTACCTTTTTCTTCTAAGGATGAATGGCTTTGGATTTAGTCCACCCGAAATCGAGAACAATCTCATCTTGAGACCCTTCTCTTAATTACACCCACAAAAGTCCTTTTTCCAAGTAAGGTGATATTCACAGGCTCTGGGGGTCGAATATATCTTTTTGGAGAGCCACTCTTTAGCTCACCACAGGAAGGAAATTCAGAAAGAAAGAAGCCAGAGGAAAGAAAAGTATGCTCCAATGATAGCACTTCTCCACTTAGGGCAAAATATAAAATAGTACTTGGTCAGAAAGCCTAGGAACATGACAGAAAAAATGTTATCACACAGCATAAATTACTCCAAATAAGCAAATAAATAAAAGATCAAGTGCCCTAATATCTACCTACATGTGGTCAAATGCTTTGGCTTGGGTCCTTTCCCAGGTCAATTAGTAAGAAGTCACTTGACATTAGGCAAGCTTTTTCTCTCTCTGGTCCTCGGAATATTCATTTGTAAAGAAAAAAAAAAGCAATTGCATTAGGGAACTTTCAAACCCCTTCCTACTCAAATATTCCATGAATTTATGCACTCAAAGGTCAAAGATGTATATAGACAGATGATTCTATGAGAAACTATTTTCAGTAGATGTGACTGATTATCTAGTGAACTGTGTACAAGATGTATTTTTCCTAAAGTAAGCAAAGTAATGCAATAACATCAACCCAGAAAACGTTCTCAGAAATGATTCCATTTATATCGTTCTTATGACTAACACGCTGGTCATTAGCGTTTACAAATGGTGTTTTGAGCTACATTAAGCTGCCAGGCTTATTATCAATCAGGGTGCTTCTCGGGCACTCTCAGGGCACCGATGATGGCTCCTTAATGGTTTTGACTAGTCCAAGAGAATAAATCCAGATGGAATTACTATGTGTTATTAATCATCTTGAATTTTTGATTTGGGAGAATTGCCATGAACCACTGCTCGAATGCTTCACTACTGAAACCAACAGCAACCAGGGCTTCAGATCAGCACTGTTGGGTTGGTAACAGAGGGCATTTAGATGCTTCTGTTACTACCGGATCCCTAGAGTCACGTGAGTGCCTTGAGCAACCCTTCCACTGGGAATGAGGACAGGGGTATTAATCAAACTTCAACTGAAAACATCAAGACTCATTATGGTCTTCTGAGAGGCTCCTACAAAATCATTATCATCTGGTGTATAGAGATTTGGAGTGAGACATAGAATTGGGATGCAGTGTGAAGGTAGCAAGGGTATTTTTGAACCATCTATTTCCTAAGTAGAAACTATAATTCAAATCTCAACCTTTCTTTAGCAATCTTGAAAAACCTACCACTTGAGAAAAATACTCCATACTGTCTCGGTGTCGTTCAGATCCCTCAGCCGGCCCTTACATACTTTGTCTCATATTGAGGCTGATACGCGTCCCTGCCCCCTGGACTGGATGCCATCTGCATGCCAGAACTGTATCTTTCTCATCTCCACACACATGGTGCCATTGTGCTTAATGCAATGCCAGCTGTGGGTTACTGAGTGGACCCTCAACGACATTTGAATTGCATTGGTGAATACGGATAATATACACCTGCAAGCTTATATTAAATAACGAGATATCTCTGACATAAAACAAGTGGGAGCTATTAGACAGAATTCTGCCAAAAATTAGTGAGAGCTCTCTCGTTCCTATCTGGCAGACATTACAAAGCTGTGCAGATGATATTGTGAAAGATGTTCCAATTTAATCCAGGCATTATATTGTAATTGTCTATACCTGGATATGAATTACATAGATAAGATATAAATATAAATTGCATCCATTTTTTTCATTCAACAAACAGTTCCTAAGCTTCTGTGTGATGAGACTGTTAATGTGCCCTCAAAAAGCCCATGGTCCAGTAGAAGACCAATAAATGAATTACAATACAAAGCAATGATTTTGTTAGTTCCATTAGCAGATACTTATTGAGGTATGACTGTATGCAAAAAGTTGTGCTAAACACTAAGCTGGGACACACTTATAGTTATTGGTTTGAAATATAATTAACATTTCTGATAACTGTACATTAAAAATGAGGCTTTCTTAGTGTAAAGCCTTTTAAGTTCTTTGTATATCCTAGATATTAGACCTCTGTCAGAGGGATAGCTTGCAAAGATCTTCTCCCATTCCGTAGGCTTTCTCTTTAGGATCTTGATGGTTTCCTTTGATGAGCAGAAGCTTTGTAGTTTAATGCTATCCCACTTATTAATTCTTGTTTTAATTTCCTGTGCTTTGGAGGTCTTGTTGAGGAAGTTTCTACCTGTGCCTATATGATGGAGTGTTGGACCTATGGCTTCTTCTAATAATTTCACAGACTTTGGTCTAACTTCCAGGTCTTTAATCCATCTCGAGTTGACTTCTGTGCAGGGTGAGAGGTAAGGATTTAGTCCCATTTTTCTACAGGTAGATAACCAGTTTTCCCAGCACCATTTGTTGAAAAGACTGTCCTTTCTCCAACATATGTGTTTAGCACCCTTGTAGAAAATCAATTGACTATAAGTTTGTGAACTTGTTCTGTATCTTCTATTCTGTTCCACTGGTCTATGAGTCTGTTTTTGTGCCAATACCATGCTGTTTTTATTACTATAGCTCTGTAGTACAATTTGAAGTCAAGAATTGTTATGCCTTCTGCATGGTTCTTATTGCTGAGAATTGCTTTGGCTATTCTGGGTCTTTTGTTCTTTCTATTTTTCCTTTTCTTCTGCTTTCTTTATGTCTAAATCTAGGTTCTTTAACCTGGGATAGAATCCAGGGGATCTATGAACTTGAATGAGAAAAAAACTACATATTTATTTACGCTAATTTTTAACTAAAATTTAGCATTTCTTTCAATAATGAATGTAGATAACAAAGCACAGCAGGATTAGCAGTACCCGTGACTTTCTCACCAAGAGAAGTCACAGGTACTTTCGTATTCTATTACACTTTTTGCAGATATGTTGAAATAAATGTTACGCACATCACAACTTTGAAATTAGTTATTTGATCCTCTGTTAGACTTTGTGTTCAGTGCATGAATAAAAAAATACACAGCTTAAAATCTTAGGAATTGTTTTTAGAGAATTTTAATGATTATATTTCTTTTTTTCTTTTGCGGTACTGGGGATTGAACCCAGGGGCATTCTACCTCCGAGCTACACCCCCTGCCCTATTTTTTATTCTTTATTTTGAAACAGGGTCTCACTAAGTTGCGGAGAGCCTCACTAAGTAGCTGAGGCTGGCCACAAACCTGCGATCCTCTTGTCTCAGCCTCCCAAGTACTAGGATTACAAGCGTGCGCCACCACGCCCGGCTAATGATTATATCTCAATGTAATTTTTTTAATTCTGTAATCCTATATATTTATTTTATAAGATTTTTTAAGGAGTCCATAAGTTTCAATAAACTGCCAAAGAGATCTGTGGCACAGAAAGTTTGACTTTTTTTTTTTTTTTTTTTTTTGCAGTACTGGGGATTGAACCCAGGAGTATTCTACCTCCGGGCTACACCCCAGAGCCATATTTTTTTATTCTTTATTTTGAAACAGGGCCTCACTAAGTAGCTGAGGCTGGCCGCGAACCCAGATCCTCCTGTCTCAGCCTCCCAAGTACTGGGATTAGAAGCGTGCACCACCATGCCCAGCTGACTTTTGATCTATTGCCTGACAGTAGTTATTCTCAGCACACAGTTGGGCTCTTCTCTGAGGTAATGTTGAAAGGCAGGGTTGAGCTTTGGACTTAGCTCTACGTGGACCATTCACCTGCTGTGGAACAGTCTCCCCTGCTGGGAGCAGGTGAGACACCATGTGTCTATACAGCTCTGTGGGCTGTCCTGACCCCCAAGAGAGAACATGGCCCCAGGGACACCTGAGCCTGGACCTGCCTCTGCCTGTGCCTGGGCTTCAGTTCCAGAGAACGGAGTTTAAACATAATCTGCGCCATTTGACTCAAAACCAAACCATATACATCCCAGGTGGGAGGAAATTGACTCCACACACCCAGGTGTTGCCAGACGCTACACTTGGTGGACCATAAAGCAAATATGAGTCATTGATGGAAATTGGTTAGTTCCCAGAATAAATATCAATGAAATGCAAAATAACATTAGCACATGAGAGTTGAAAAATCATCTCTCTTCTTGTATGAATCTAGACATAGGTTTCTTATTCCTGGTAAAGGACAAGGTCTCTGTCTGTGGCACAAAAGAGAACAAGGCCGTCTGGCCAGGGAAAGAACCCAGTACAAGCTGTTCTCATGGCTTCTGGCTCTACACTCTGACCCTTCCCCTCCTCATCCCACCTGTCTCTGAGCATAATGTCTTTGCTCTTCTCCCTTCTGAAACAGCTGTCTTTAAGACTATCTTTTCAGCCGAACACAGTGGCGCACCTGTAATCCCAGTACTTGAGAGGAGGAGTGCAGGTTCAAGGCCAGCATGCAGTAATTTAGCAAGACCCTGTTTCAAAAATAAAAAGGGCTGGGGTGTAGCCCAGAGTTTCAATCCCTAGTACAAAAAAAAAAAAAAAAGACTATCTTCTCTTTAATCTGGGACAGCTCCAAAATGAATGCATTTCAATAAGAAGCCTTTCACAGCCACAGCTTGGCCATATGTAATCTGGAATACTCGTAGGAAGAAGCACCAAGCAGAAAATTAATAGACTTCCAAACAAACAGAGACCTCGTCCCCAGCAACCAGAGACACAGAACCTGTAGGGCTTCTTGGAGCATAGAGATTTCTTCCTTTTTTAAAAATCTATTTTGAAGCTGGGCATGGTGGCACATGCTTGTAATCCCAGTACTTGGGAGGCTGAGACAGGAGGATCACAGGTTCGCAGCCAGCCTCAGCTACCTAGTGAGGCCCTCTGCAACTTAGTGAGGCCCTGTTTCAAAATAAAGAATAAAGAATAGGGCTGGGGGTGTAGCTCAGAGGTAGAATGCCCCTAGGTTCAATCCCCAGTACTGCAAAAAAATATAGATAGATAGATAGATAGATAGATGATAGATATTTAATCAACATCATAATTGTACATATTTATAGGGTACACTGTGACATTTAAATACATGAATACATCGCTTCTTAGTTAAAATTAAGTATAGTACCTATTCTTATTGGTTTAAACACATATACACAGTGTGTAATGATCAGCTATGGGTGACGCAAGGAGATTTCTAGAACAATCTTCCAAAGGCGAGGTTAACCAGGGCAGAGCTCAGCCCCGAACACAAGTCTGCTGTTACCATATTGCATTTCTCAGAGTTCTTTCCTTAAAGATGGGTGGGCATCTCTAGATTGGATCTTATATTGAAATAAAATATTTCAAAGCAAACATGTTATTACTCACACAAAAAAAATATCGACTTCCAACCATCTATGACTTCCCATCCATTATGTTTATCAAGCCAAAACCATCAGCTGTGTAATTAAATTTTGGTTTACCTCTGGTCAATGGGGGGAAAAAAGCCACTATAACAGTTGGTCCAAAAATGATTTCCTCTTTCCAGAACTTTAATTTCCTCTGTCTGTAACTTGTCTCTGCTGGACACTAGGAAAGGCCCATTGATTGCCTCTCCCAGATAAGTCTGCGTCTCAAGAAATGGCATCTATTTGAACATCTTAATGATTGTAAATGAAACGCAATGTTCTTATCAGCTCCTGGTACCAAGTGCTGTGCTTCTCTCCCCTTGAGTGCAAATACGGTAAACAATGAGAAAGGCAACCGAAATGGAGATAGTCTTTTTAATTCATTCTGAAATGAAATGAAATCATCTTTATTTGGGGGATCTTAAAGCGAATGAAAATTAAGAGTGGAACATTGGACAGATGTGGTTTGAGGAATGATTCAGTGTAAGTAATAAGACCAATGAAACTGGTTAAAATCTTTTAAGTATTTAGTACTTATTAAATGACCCTTGCTAAGACTTTATTCTGTAATAGGTGCTCCTATATTCATTTTGCCATTTATTTTCAGCGAGGGACACTATAAGGAAATTTCTACAAACCTTACTTGTGTAATTATTGTGGGAACACAGAGTGAATATGAGAGACAACCGCCTCTTAAGCCTCAATACTAAGAAAAGCTGTTTTCTTCCTCTTTTTTTTTTTTTGTGGTTCTGGGGATTGAACCCAGGAGCATTCTGTCTCTGAGCTACACCCCCAGCCCTTTTTATCTTTTATTTTGAAACAGGGTCTCACTAAGTTGCAGAGGCAGGCCACATACCTGCAATCCTTCTGTCTCAGCCTCCCAAATATTGGGATTACAGGCTTGCACCACCATGCCCAGCTGTTTTCTTCTTAATGACCAGTTTGTTTTTGTCATGTAGATATTTGGGGGGGGGTTAAGTTTTTTGTTGCTGTTGTTTTTGTGGTGCTGGGGATTGGACCCAAGGGCATTTTAACCCTGAGCTACACTCCCAGCCCAATTTTATTTTTTATTTTTGAAGCAGGGTCTCACTAAGTTGCCAAGGCTGGCCTCAAACCTGTGATCTTCATGTCTCTGCCTCCCAAGTACTGGGATTGCAGGCATGTGCCACCATATCTGCCTTCATGTAGAAATTTTGAATCTTGTAACCAGTAGTTTCTCCTCCTTTCTCTATTCACCAACCACCTTAGAGCCAAGTTTGCAGCCCACCTTTTTCCAATGAACAGAGCAATGTAGTATCAATTTACTGTCTACTAATCATGCCTAGCTTTAGTCTGTATTCCCAAACCTAATTTATCTTTATCCTCAATTTTATCTATTTCTTTTTGTCCACTCATATTGCTTATTGTAATCATCTCAAAAGCTTTTCAGGATAAAACAGTTTCTTCTAGGTTGTTCTGTTAACATGATAATGATGCTGATGGTTTATGCTGAAGTTAGGGGGCTAGAAGTACAAGGACCTCTGCTTCAAAAGGTAAAGTCAATCTTTGCCTTTGTATGGCAAAGATTCTGAGCCATGTCAAATTTTATGTTGGAGCCAGGCGTGGTGGCGCACGCTTGTAATCCCGGTACTTGGGAGGCTGAGACAGGAGGATCACAGGTTCGCGGCCAGCCTCAGCTACTTAGTGAGGCCCTCCGCAAACAAACAAACAAAAATTTATATTAGAGCCTTCTATGATCCTTATCATCGACATAATTTCACCCAAGAACTCAAAGATATGAAGATCTCTAAATTGGGTCTTGTAAACCACAAGTAAGTGGTCTCTTGGCCAATAAATGTACCTGTTCCTCTAGAGGTCAATCTGAGAACTCGCTCATCATTCTCTTTCCCTTGTCAATCTCATTGCACCCTTCTCTTAAGAAATGTATGTACTCAAACCAGGCATGGTGGTACATGCCTATAATCCCAGTACTTGGGAGGCTGACACAAGAGGATTATAGGCTTGAAGTCAGCCTCAGCAACTTAGTGAGACCCTGTTTCAAAAAATAAATAAATACAAAGGGCAGGGAGTGTAGCTCAGATGTGAAATGCCCATGGGTTCAATCCCCAGTACCATGAAATGAAAGAAAGAAAGAAAGAAAGAAAGAAAGAAAGAAGGAAGGAAGGAAGGAAGGAAGGAAGGAAGGAAGGAAAGAAAGAAGGAAGGGAAATTCAAGTCTTTGCCATGAACAGAAGAAACCTCCCTTGATTCTATGTAACTTCTAGCTACTGCTCATTGCCTTTACTTTCAAAGTCAAATTTCTAGAAAGATCTCTGTGACCCTCACTTTGCCCCGTTCTTTGATTCCACCCATGGGAATCTCTCTTCCAGTCCATCACACCTCTGAAATTTGTTTGCCAAAGACACCCAAAGGCTAACTAGCACATACATACAGCTGCCCTACTTAATTACTCACTCTGAACCATTTGGCACTGTAAACTCTTGCTTCTTTCTTGAAAAACCTTTCTCCTTGGATTCTGAGCCATCACTCTGTCCTGGAATTCTCTCCATCTCTCCTTCTCTGTCACCCTAACTTTGTTCCTTTGCCTTTGCCTGTACTTGAAATGTTGGTGCTCCTTAAGGGATTATACAGAGTCCCTCTTCTCTTCTATATCCATGACTTCAACTACTATGTTTTCTAAATCCATATCAATCCTGTATTAAACTCCAATTCCATGGCCAAGTCCCCCCACCCAGTTATTTCCCCTGAGTTTATTTGAATGATCTTCATGATGCTCAGATCTTGATGGTTATAATAAAGCATACAGGAGCCTCACACTCAGCAGGTACAACACAGAATTTATCATCCTTCATATAAATCTGCTCTTCCGTCCTGCATCCCCTACCTTAATGAAGGGACCACCATCTACCCAATTGGCTCTTCTTTGCCCTGGACTATTTTTCTCATTAGCTAAACATTAAGATTATAGTAAACGAAGAGTAATTCCTCCGTACTTTCTTCTCTACTTTCTGGGCACAGTGGTGATAGAAGATATACCTTGAAATTAACAGAGATAAAGCTGCCCAGTCTTTTTGAATGGTATAGATGATGGAGCAGAGAGTGAGGGAGAAGGAAAATCTCTACCTCTTTTAGGGATGTGAGACTGTTACAGTTTGGGTTTTGAATGTGCTCCAAAAAGCTCATGTTTTAAAAAGCATGTCCCCAAAGTGGAGGTAAAATAATTGAATGGGGCTCGAGTCTTATCAGGGGATAAAACCACCATCAGATCTGACCTGTGACATTGGCACAGCCTCCTAACTATGCCCCACATCCTCTTCTGCCCTCTGCAGTCCACTCTTCATGCAGGAGCCAAAGCCACCTTATTAATCCACAGATCAGATTAGGTCACCAGGACTCCAGCTCGTGTGTGGCAACACCATTCTCGCTGGAGTTAGTTCTTGCAGGAGTGGAGTCATCCTCACTAGAGTGGGTTGTTGTGAAAGTGAGCTTGGCTGCCTCACTTTCTTCCTTTATAAGCATTCTTTCTTTCTAGATTATCCAGTCTCCGATGTTCTGTTATAGCAACAGAAAACAGACTGAGACAGAAACAAAATCCAAACCCTCTCTCCCAGGAATCAGAGAGAGGTTGCTGAAGCTTGAGAGTCAACAGATCCTCACTTGTGCAGCCCCCAAAGGCTCTGGAAGGAACCTCAGAATGGATTCACAGAGTCCAAGGGTGTTTTTGTAAAATTTGCAAAAGGAAGATACTTTCGTATTCTTTCTCTTTGAATGGGCCTCCAAAATTTTATGAACTTCAGGGCTCATGATACCTGGACCCACCCATGAGTGGCCTAGAAGGTTCTACTGACCCAGTCTCTGACCTCATGACCTTCATCTTCCAGCCCTTCCCACCACCATCATGCTCATTCCCATCACAGGCTTCCCACTGGCCTCCTCCTGCTGAGAACATGCTTCCATCCTATCAAAGTGAGGCTGCCCAAAACCACTTCCCAACACACCGCCAGATACTCTAACCCAACTACCAATGCTTTTCTAGTATCATTTATTAGTACATAAAATTGTTCATTTATCTTTCATGTGTGTACATGATGACGGGGACCCTGTCCATTTCCTCTGTATCCCCAGCTTCGAGAAATACTGTACCTGGCTCATAATGGTCTTTCGAGAAATATCCATTGAACCTTATACCCCGAAGAATGGAAAGAAGAGATTCAAACAGATGTTTGCACACCCATGTTCATGGAAGCTTTACTCACAAGAGCCAAAAGCAACCCCAGTGTCCATCAGCAGATGAATGGATAATAAAAGGTAGCATAACCGTACAATGGAATATTATTGAGCTTAAAAACGAGTGAAAAGCTGAGCGTGGTGGCGCACGCTTGTAATCCCAGTATTTTGGGAGGCGGAGACCGGAGGATCCGGGTTCGCGGCCAGCCTCAGCGCACATGCGCGCGCACGCGATCTCTCTCTCTCTCTCTCCCTCTCTCTCTCTCTCTCTCTCTCTCTCTCTCTCTCCTCTCTCTCTCTACCTAGTGAGGCCCTCCGCAACTTCGTGAGACCTGGTTTCAAAAATAAAGCATAAAAAAATAGGGCCGGGGGTGTAGCGCGGAGGTAGAACGCCCCTGGGTTCAATCCCCGGTACCGCAAAAAAAAAAAAAAAAAAAAACGAGTGAAAGTCTGACACATGCTACAGAATGGATGAACTTTGAAGACATTGTGCTAAATGAAATCAGCCAGACACAAAAGGACAGATACTGTATGATGCTACTTACATGAGGCACCTAGGTTAAGCAAATGAATACACAAAGTAGAATAGGGGCTAGGGAGCAGGGGGAATAAGGAGTTGTTATTTAATGAGCGTAGAGTTTGGATGACGAAAACGTTCTGGAAATGAATAGTGATAATGGCTGCACAGCATGGTGAACAGATTTTATACCACTGAATTGTATGTTTGTAAATGGCCACAATGTTAAATTCTATGTCATATACATTATCCTCACATATATATGCTCTCTATATACAATACCTTCTCTCTCTCTCTCCTCTTTCTCTCTCTCTCTCTCTCCCCTCTCTCTTTTTTTTGGGGGGGTACTGGGGATTGAACCCAAGGGCGTTCTACCTATGAGCTACACCCCCAGTGCTGTTTTTTTTTTAATTTTGAAACATGGTCTCACTATGTTGCTGAGAGTCTCACTATGTTGCTGAGGCTAATCTCCAACCTGCGATCCTCCTGTCTCAGCCTCCAAAGTACTGGGATTACAGGCGTGCACTACCACACTGGGCTTCTATCCCTCTTTTGTAAAATGGACTATTAAAAACCTCTGTTTGGGCCGGGCATGGTGGCGCACGCTTGTAATCCCAGTACTTTGGGAGGCGGAGACCGGAGGATCCGGGTTCGCGGCCAGCCTCAGCTCTCTCTCTCTCTCTCTCTCTCTCTACCTAGTGAGGCCTCAGCAACTTCATGAGACCCGGTTTCAATATAAAGTATGAAAAGTAGGGCCGGGAGTGTAGTGCGGAGACAGAATGCCCCTGGGTTCAATCCCTGGTACCGCAAAAAAAAAAAAAAAAAAAAAAAAAAAAAAAAAAAAAACCTCTGTTTGGGACTGAGGGTGTAGCTCAATGGTAGAGTGCTTACCTGGCCTGCATGAAGTCCTGGATTTGATCTACATCATACACGTGGACACACAAACACTCTGTTTTTTGTCACCCAGAGGGACTATGGATACTCTGGGCCAATCCCATGAAGTGGGCAAATTTGGGCAGAGGGTGACAGGTGCCAAAAGTGCCAAAACTTTTTCCAGAAACTTGGGATTTTGATCTTAGAAATCCTTTTTTAATTCCCAAAGAACAGAATGAATGTGGAAAAAAAAGGGAAAGTATCAAAATAAGAAAGAGAGATGCATATCTGAAAGGTGGCCTTTTGGAAGGAAGCTTTAAAAGCAGAGAGTCTCATACACACACACATGCGCACGCGCACACACACGCACACAGGCAAGGACATCTGATTTTTGTTCTTCCAAGGGTGGGACAGTGCTACTTGTACTAAAGTCGGACACACAGCATCCTGGTAGAACAAAATACTTTTGCATTCAAGGCCTGGAGTGAAACTAACAGGACGGCACATCATGTGGCTGACAGGACAAGGGGGAGACATATTGAGCGTCCTTAGAAACTGTGCTTTAATTCGCTCAAATCTTATTAGGTTTTGAGCCATCATTTCATTAGGCAATCAAGAACCCATAACCCAGCCTTGTTCTGTGCAGCTTAATTCTCAAATATGCATTGTCTTTATAACGTTTAGCTGGAAACACTGAAAACGAAAGGATCTGGGGGATGATTCCCATCGTACATAAATGAAAACAGAAATTAAGACTGTAACGTATTTGAATTATTCATTATATGGTAGGTTGCTTTTCCCTTGTGTTTAATAGTAAGGATTCCCACGTTTGTTGATCTTATTATTCTAAAAACAGAGTATCACAAGCTTCTTGGTCCTAACACATTTTATTCATCTGAGTATCATATTCATAAAATTGTACTTAACATTTGTATCAAGATATTACTGACTTGCAACCACATGAGGCCACAGATACTATACTTGCCAGTTTTGTTTTTATTTGGGGAGAAGGTTGTTTGTTTTGTTTTTGTTTTTGTTTGTAGTGGGGATCGAAGCCAGGGGCATTTTACCTCTGAGCTACAACCCCAAGGACTACAGACATGTACCACCACGCCTGGCTTCACCAGTTATTTTTAAAATATTAAACAACTGATCAAAGAAAAATATGTCCAGATTTTGTTGGGGGGGTACTAGGGATTGAACCCAGAAGCATCCTATCACTGAGCTATACCCCCAGTCCTATTTTTTTTTAATTTTTTTAATTTTTTTTTTTTTGCGGTACCGGGGATTGAACCCAGGGGCGTTCTACCTCCGTGCTACACCCCCGGCCCTATTTTTTATACTTTATTTTGAAACCGGGTCTCATGAAGTTGTGGAGGGCCTCACTAGGGAGAGAGAGAGAGAGAGAGAGAGAGAGAGAGCTGAGGCTGGCCGCGAACCCGGATCCTCTGGTCTCCGCCTCCCAAAGTACTGGGATTACAAGCGTGCGCCACCATGCCCAGCCCTATTTTATTTTTTATTTTGAAACAAGGTCTCACTAAGTTCCTGAAGTCCTCACTCAGTTGCTGAGGCTGGCTGTGATCCTGCGATCCTCCTGTCTCAGCCTCCCAAGTACTGGGATTACAGGCATGCGCCACCACACCCAGCAATAGGTTCAGGTTCAGATCTTAAATGATTTGTGACCAGAGAAATTATCAAATTCATATTTTAAAAGATAAAACTACCCTTGTCAACCTGCTTGAATTTTCAATAAAAATTATCTTTTTCCATTCACATGAAACTGCTATGTTATGCCAAATAAAATGAAGAGCCATGTTTTCCTTTGTGTATTTGCCTGTTTCACACCCAGATTGCGGAACTCCAATTCATCAGTGAGATCCCCTGCCAGGAGGGCTGTTCAGGGTCGGACGGAGCAGCAGCAGCAGCAGCTGGAAAAGATGCTTGTTGGGAATATGGAAACTCCAGCCCCAACCCAGACCTACAGAATTCGGATCCCAGGTGATTGGTGCGCACATTGCAGTGTGAGAGGTGCTGTCTCAGGAAATGACACCTTCCTCTTAATGTCCTTAATTTTAAATGCTGTGCACCTCCCTCTGGGAGAGAAGTGGCAAGACAGGCATTAGAGGATAGAGGCCTTCAAAACTGTTTCTGGCCCACTTCTTTTTGTTGTTGTTGTTGTTGTTGTTGTTGTTGTTTTTGCAGTACTGGGGATTGTACCCAGGGGCATTCTACCTCTGAACTACATTCCCAGCCCTTTTTATTTTTTATTTTGAAACAGGGTCTCACTAAATTGCTCAGAGCCTCGCTAAGTTGCTGGCCTTGAACCTGCGATCCTCCTGTCTCAGCCTCCCAAGTGCTGGGATTACAGGCATGAGGCCACCACGCCCAGCTTGGACCCACTTCTTCCGTGCTTCTCTGAATGGCTCATAGCTGCCCTTTGGCAGTTTTTAATGCCTTTCAAAACTTCAGAGGCTTTTGATGTGATTTCAGCAAAGATGCTAAAACAAATCAAGCATCCAACAAGGTTTTGCAATGCCCAGCAAGTCTTCGTCTGTTTTTGTTGTTTATTTATTAGTAGTGGATATTAGAGAGAATAAAAGGTTTCATTGTGGCATGTTCGTACATTCATGTAACATCTTCATTGTGTTTTCTTATTTGCTTTGCTTTTTGCTCTTTGCTTTCCTTTTTTTTTTTTTCTTTTTTTTAATTAGTGATCTCACTTTGCACCGTCATCTAAAAAACTGAGTTTCCAATTCCTCCAGGGGGCAGGCATCCGCCACCTCGCTCCGCAGCAGAGCCATCCTGGAGGAAGCCTTAGTCACAGACTCATTAGCACAAACAAAAACATTTGAAGGTTAAGGCAGTTTTTCAAACCAGTTTTAACATTGGAACTAGCTTGGACTTTTTTTTTTTAAGTAGCTTAACCCATGGTAAGATAACTAGTCTCAACATTAAACACAAAGTGTTTTTATGCTAAATTAATCTGAGGGGCTAAGAATAGGCGTGGTGTTTCATCTCTTAGAATCCCTGGCTTCCTAAAATTCATTTTGCTCCCATCCCCCTTGCTCTGTGCTTCTCACAGACAATATTCCATTGAGCCTTTCCCTAATGTACCACGTAGCACATGTTATTATCATTACTGAGCCAGTTCTGTTTGGTCTTCCTTAGAACGTGGCCTCTGTGAAGTCAGGGACTTTGTCTCATTCATATTTTATTCCAGGTACCTAGAACAGAATCCAGCACATGGTAGGTACTTAATAATTACTGGTTAAAGGAATGAATAAATGGACATAATCAGAGAAATGGAAAAAGCAGGACAAACAGTCTAAATAACAACTTACTCTCCAAGTAGGAAATAAATACTATATAAAAATCGGTGGAATACAATATCCTTAATTTAGAGTCCATTGATCCAGAAATTGTAAAACATCTTTTGATTAGACTATATTTTATGCTTTTTAACCATCTGTGAAATATAAGATTAAACCAGATAGTATAGATTTAATCCACTTGGTAGCAATTTAGGAAGCATTTATTTATATACTATGGGTTGATTAAATTGTCACTTATGTTTAAACAGGTCAAACATTATGAAGGTCTGTTCATGAACACAGAATTTTGCCTAGTAAAGTTCCTTGCCGTCATGAAAAGAAATAAAAATTTATATCCTCAAAATAAAATTCTAGATAAGCCTTCTCATGACCGAGACTGGTCTTCCCTCTGAGGTATGAAATTAGGAGAATCTTTTATTATAAGAAAAATGACATTTCAATGAGAAGCAAACAAGCACTTTGGTAGCTTGCGGGATTGCAGCTTCTCCTTCTTGGCTTGAGAGTATGCCCATCACAGTGCTCAGTATCGCTTTCCTGTATTGGAGCCTGGAGATCCAGCCATCAGAATGTGTGCACAAACAAACCAAAAAAAAAAAAAAAAAAACATTGCTAAGTGCCATCCCAGTCATATGAAATGTATTTCTATAAGACTTCAAATACTTGTAGCCTTTGCACACTCTGCGTGTTAGGACCTCAGCTAGAAATAGATGCATCCTCAGCCTGGGCAACTGAGAGGAGCTTCATAAAGGGACTGCTTCACAAAGGCATGGGCAGAGTCAAGGGAACCAGCAGGGATGGGGAAGTACTCAGGGCTAACCGAGTGTCCACGGTGAGCCACAGCCACACCTCATCCTAAAGGAGCAAAGGCAGGACGTGATTAGCAGGACCGGGAGAGAACTACAGCTAGAGCGGCAGGAGAATGCTGGGGGCAGGAGCTCTGGCCTTGGGAAGAAGAAAGCAGCCCCTGCCCACCCACCGCCTGCAGGAAGGGAGGCCATACAATAGGTGCGGTGGCCTCGCACTCCTGATCGTGGCTCTCCTGCTGGTGCCTTCCACTGATAGACCCAACGGGAAGGCAAAGGGCAAGAGAGCCAAACTGTGCAACACAGAGAGCTGGGAGTAGGCAGTGGAGAAATGTGAGATGGAGAATATGTACCATGCACACCCTTTCCAAACACCGCTACTACAGCGTGTATTTACCATCTCAATTATGAACTTTTGTGCCATACATATCCTAACAGTTGAGAGAAAAAGATAGGACAAATTTGTCAAAAATAATGATATCTGATAGTTCCTAATATCATTTATAGGAATGCAAGACTCACTGATTTGTTCACTGAAAGATGTAAAGAGTCAGGCACGGTGGCGCATGCCTATAATCCCAGTACTTAGAATGCTGAGACATGAGGATCGTGGGTTTGAGAACAGTCTCAGCAATGTAGTGAGACTCTCAGCAACCTAGAGAGACCCTGTTTCAGAACAAAAAATAAAAAGGGCTCGGGGTGGAGCTTGGTGGTAGAATGCCCCTGAGTTCCATCTCCAGTACCACAAGAAAAATAAGATGTGGTAAGCCGGGCGTGGTGGCGCACGCTTGTAATCCCAGTATTTTGGGAGGCGAAGACTGGAGGATCCAGGTTTGCGGCCAGCCTCAGCTCTCTCTCTCTCTCTCTCTCTCTCTCTCTGACTCTCTCTCTCCCTCCCTGTCTCTCTCTCTACTTAGTGAGGACCTCCGCAACTTCGTGAGTGGCGCACGCTTGTAATCCCAGTACTTGGGAGGCGGAGACCAGAGGATCCGGGTTCGTGGCCAGCTTCAGCTACTTAGTGGGGCCCTCCACAATTTAGTGAGACCTGGTTTCAAAATAAAGGATAAAAAATAGGGCCGGGGGTGTAGCTCAGAGGTAGAACGCCCCTGGGTTCCATCCCTGGTACCGCAAAAAAAAAAAAAAAAAAAGTGGTAAAGGCAAGTTTTCTCTCTCTCTCCTGAAACCTGCAGAAATGAACTAAATAAAAGAATGAAAAGTTGAAGAGAAAATTGTATGTCCTATCAAACCAGCAAAGAGCTAATATTCTCAAGTCACAGACTATAGGGATTGTCTGCCCAAAAGAGTAACAATTTTATTACATCAATGGACAACCCTAAAAGGTGATATATACTTCCAGAGATCTGCATTGGTTTCCAAATTTCTCTCTGCATAAGGAGAGATCTCCTTCAAGGAGGCCCAGCGTTCGAATGTTGAAGAGGGGCATGGGCAAGTAAGCCATAAGAGAAATCTATGTGGAGGGGCTGACTTCAAGCCAAAGTGGTGGAGAAAGTAGCACTGTGTGCGCCCTCCATCTTTATTATCCATGAAACCCTAAAGCTTAAAACTAAGCATCGAAGCATAGTCTAGAGGCAAGAGATGGGAAAAGAGCAGGGAAATCACAATTACCTCGGTAGATGACTCCGCCATCCCCTGCTTCATAGATACTAACCAAAGTCAATTCAGTAGTAATGAATGAGCACCAACCAATATCTGTCTATCCCCCAACACACACACGCACACACACACACGGACCAAGGAAGCAGGGCTATGTGAATCTAAGTTATCTGCTCACTCACTACGAGACTTTTTTTCAACAAAAGATATTACAGAGTTGTAAGAAATGTTTATGAGATGAAACATCCCATCCAATGTCTTCCCCCAAAGGATGTCTCCATCCCTCCTACTTCTTGGGCAAATAGCAGGTTTGGATAAAATTGCCTCCGTTTGAAAATGGGTAATAAATGTAAATCTTTCAACATGCATAGATTCTATTATGCACAGTTATTATATTTTACAAAAGGAAAAGAGTTACAAGCAAATAGCAGATAAGTCTATTTCAGAAAAAAAAAGCACAAGAAGGATATGAAATTCTCCGCTAAATTCTTCTCCACTCACTCAAAGAAATTATGAGCCCTTTAAACAATAAGTGCAAAGTGAGTGAGCACAGTCAGGAAATAAATTAAAGGTAAGAATAAAACCATTACAGATGTGAAAGCTAGATTCCTAGAATAAGAATAAAACAAATATTGCTTAAAAACAGAGTCAATTACCTACAAACTTTTAAATATAATAAAAACTCGTGGGTAAATCAAGGAAAAATGAGAGCAATTTAAAATTACTAGTTATGGAAGGGATAACTATGAGATGTCCCTGTAGCATATAACAGAATAAATGGATCTTTTTTAAAAATGAATGCCAGGAAGAAAATGTTTTTATGAAAAATAGAGAAAAATATGAACCTTCAGATCAAAAGAATTACCATTTTCCAGGAAAAACCAACACAGTGACCTTCAGTAATAAAAATAATCCTATCAACAACAAGGCCAGAAAAATAAAACTTACAGGAGTAGGGGAGGAAAAGTAGGAAGCAAGTGATCTGCAAAGAAGAAATAATCAGGCTGGCCTCAGACTTTTCCAGAACAACAATCAATACCAGAGCACACAACAGAACAATGTCTTACAGAACTATGAGGGAGAAGACATGATTCTATAATTCTATATACATTCAATTTGTTTATTCATAGAAGCAACAGAAGGACATTTGGAATTTAATTTTTTTTTTTTTTTTTGCGGTACCGGGGATTGAACGCAGGGGTGTTCTACCTCCGCGCTACGCCCCTGGCCCTATTTTTTATGCTTTATTTTGAAACTGGTCTCATGAAGTTGTGGAGGGCCTCACTAGGTAGAGAGAGAGAGAGAGACAGGGAGAGACAGGGAGAGAGAGAGAGAGAGAGAGCTGAGGCTGGCCGCAAACCCAGATCCTCCGGTCTCTGCCTCCCAAAGTACTGGGATTACAAGCGTGCGCCACCACGCCCGGCTGGAATTTAATATTTAATACCTTTGGGCCCTGCTTGGAAACTAACCTTCCAACTAAACACCAAATCAATACAAGTTCAGGGAAGAGTGTACCGTTGATGAAAGAGCTGCTGGCAATCTGACCCCATTTAGATACAAGAGGAACATTAAGCCCTGGAAACACAGACCTGCCGCAGGACCTTTGCAACTGCTCTTCCTTCTTTTGCATGGCTCACCCCTCACTTTCTTCAAGTCTACTCAAACTTGCCGCCTCAGAAATCTGTCCCCTGACCGCTCTACCAAAAAGAACTCTTCCCAGCAAATGGGTAATAAATGCAACCATTTAGCTGGGTGTGGTGGCACACGCCTGTAATCCTAGTACTTGGGAGGCTGAGACTGGAGGATCCGGGTTCGTGGTCAGCCTCAGCTACTTAGTGAGGCCCTCTGCAACGTAATGAGACCCTGTTTCAAAATAAAGAACAAAAAATAGGGCTGGGGGTGTAGCTCAGAGGTAGACTGCCCCTGGGTTCAATCCCCAGTACCGCAAAAAATAAATAAATAAAAATAAATGCAATCATTTATTACCACAGCCCCCCACCCTGCTCCTAGCCTGCTTTATTTTTATTCCAAACATTTGCCACTGCCTCACATTAAACTATATCTGTGTTGTCTGTCTCCTCTTCTAAAATAGTGTTGAACTGTTCACTGCTGGATCTTCGGTGCTTGAAATGTGCCAACAATGAAAAAAGATACCCAAAAGATCTGTTGATTGAAAAAACTGTTCAAAACTGCAAATGGCAAAAACAAACCTTTGAAAATGAAAATGTAAGACAAATTCAGGGGTAAGAGACATACACTCATTTCCTCCACTTTAGGAGTAAGGAATCAATCTATCAAGTCCAAATGTGACAAATTCGAAGGAAGTTCCTTGATCACTTAAAGTTAATGAGAGTTTTTTGGGTTTTTTCTTTTTTTTTTTTTGCAGTACTGGGGATTGAACCCAGGGGCATTCTACCTCTGAGCTACACCCCCAGCCCTATTTTTTATTCTTTATTTTGAAACAGGGTGTCACTAAGTTGCGGAGAGCCTCACTAAGTAGCTGAGGCTGGCCATGAACCTGTGATCCTCCTGTCTCAGCCTCCCAAGTACTGGGATTACAAGCGTGCACCACCACGCCCAGCTTAATGAGAGATTTTGAGTGTTGCTTTTGTGATTTTTTTCCAGGCTCAAGCCTGATGTTTTTATTTCATGGCTCTCTGAGGTCCTGACAAGCAGCGAGGGCAAAACCACAGTGCATGGCCACTGAAGGAGTGACCACATGGAGTCAGCCTGGCCAAAGAGAAGTGCTCAGGCACACTGATACAGTCTTGGTGGAGCTGTCAATCAATCTAGTCACTATGGAGATCAGTATGGAGGCCCATCAAAAGACTGTGAATGGAACCACTCCATATGAACCAGCTATACCACTCCTCAGTATTTATAAAAATACATTTTAAAAACCCAAAAGTCAGCATACCATAGTGATCCATGCATACCCATGCTTAGAGCAGAGCAATTCACAGTATCCAAGTTATGGAACCAGCCTAGGTGTATGTCAATAGATGAATGGATAAAGAAAATGTGGTATATGCACACAATGGAGTTTTATTCAGCCAGAAAGAAGAACAAAATTATGTCCTTTGCAGGGAAATGGATAGAGCTGGGGAGCATTTGTTAAGCAAAATAAGCCAGACTCAGAAAGTCAAGAGTAGTATATTTCTTTCATATGTGAAATGTAGAGAAAAAAAGGGAAGAAAGGGGGGTGGTCCTCATAAAAACGGAAAGGAGACCAATAGAGTAGAGGAAAGGGGCTAGGAGGAGAGGGGAGGGAAGGGCGGGGGGAGACTCTGGGGGATGAAGGTAGTCAAATTATGTGCATGGATAAATGTGTAACGATGAATTCTACTATTATGTATAATTATAATGCACCAATAAAAAAGAAATATTCAAGCTGGGCATGGTGATGCATGCCTGTAATCCCAGTACTTAGGAGGCTGGGACAGGAGGATCACAGGTTCAAGGCCAGAAGTTGGTAACCTAGTGAGACCCTATTCAAAAAAAAAAAAAAAATATATATATATATATATATATATATATATATATACCCCAGTCCTTTATATATATATATAAAGGACTAGGGTATAGCTTGGAGGTAGAATGTCCCTGGGTTCAATCCCCAGTACCACACACACAAAAAAAAAATTAAAAAAAGAAATATTCAGATATAAAAATGTAATTTGGCTAGGATTGTCAAGGATTTGAGGCAATTGGGCTTTCAGATGTTAAAGACGGCGATAAAAAGTGATACAACATTTTTAGAGATTTTGGAACTATCTGGCAATCCAGGCGTGGTGGTACACGCTTGTAATCCCAGTACTTGGGAGGCTGAGACAGGAGGATCGCAGTTTTGAGGTTAGCCTCAGCTACTTAGTGAGGCCCTCTGGAACTTAGTGAGAACCTGTTTCAAAATAAAGAATAAAAAATAGGGCTGGGGGTGTAGCTCAGAGGTAGAATGCCCCTGGGTTCAATCCTCAGTACCACAAAAAAAAAGAAAAGAAAATATCTGGCAAAATATATAATGTGCATACTGACTCATTCAGCACCTCCATTTCTGGAAAATAGTATTCAGATTCATTTACAAGGTCTACGAGGATGTTCACTGTAGCATTGCAAATAAAAAGAAAAATGAAAGCAAACCTATGTCTCCATCAAAGAGGGGCTGGGTAACTATATTCCCAAAGTAAACACTAAGCAGTTAATAAAAACACATGAAGTGTACTTAACCATTTACATGTGTATATTGATGTGTAAAAGTACGCATGATACAATATGAAGCAGGAAAAGCAAGTTACAGAACAACAGACGTGGCATGGTATCACTTATATAGAAGGAGTATTACCCTATATGTGTATATGCTTCTGACAGATGTTGTTTGTGTGTAAACTATCTGGAAAATTCCTTTCAAGTTTTTCATGGTAACCACCTCCAAGAACTGAGATGTGAAGGAAAGATTGGAAAATGAGGAGGTTTGCTTCACGGCTTTCTATAACACAATTTTTAAATGCCATACATTATACATTATTTGGTCATAAAAAATGAACTTTTGAAAACTTTACATGTTTTTATTTTGGTGCTGGAGACAGAATCCAGGGCCTCATGCATACTAAGTACATGCTCTGCCACTGAGCTATACCCCATACCCCTACACATTTTTAAGCACATTTCTTTAATGCTCACAACAAGCTGAACACAAGAAATACCACATTTTGTGCCATAGGAGGACAGGGTTAGCAAGAAAATCAGTTCCAAGTTACAGGGCCTCTACCGTCACATACAGACTAAACTGTAAGCTCCTTACAGACAGGGCCAGGGTTGTTTGGTCAGCATTTACCCTGAGTACCTGCCACAGCACTTGTTATATAGGAAATAGTCAGGAAATACTGCTAAATGAATGGATGATTGAATAAAGGCATACATTTAGCACCTGATTCAGTCAGCTGGGATTCTGTGCCCCCACCACACTTACCCTTCCACGAGCCCACATTTGCTCGTTTGCAAAACCCAGCTTAAGATGATTAAAGATATCCCCTGGATGCTTTAAACTTGTCCTGTGGCCAAGTCCATGTGAAACACGGGCGCCTCTCAGGGGAGGGGAGCGCCACTTCTGGTCCGAGTGGCCATCAGCCCCAGGGCTTGCAAGCATGGCACTAATTTAAAGAGTTTCCACGTAGGAACCAGCCCAGGTGTGCATCAACAGATGGATGGACGATGAAATTGTGAGATAGACACACAATGGAATTCTACTCCACCACAAAGAAGAACGAAAATATGTCATTTGCAGGAAAATGGGTGGAACTAGAGAATATTAGGCTAAGTGAGATTCGCCAGTCACAGAAAGTGAAGGATCGTCTGTTTTCTCTCATATGTGGAAGCTAGGGAGAATTGGGATACAAGAGGGACTCCAGATAAAGGAGGAGAAACCCCAGTGGAGCGACGGAGAGGGTCGAGGGGAGGGAGGTGGGGGGAAGGGAAACTTGATGAAGGAAACACTTCCATTGACACTATGTATAGATACAAAATTATCAATGGCGACCTCAATGTCATGTCCGGGGAGGGGAGGAGTGAGCTGGATCTGGGAAGGAAGCTCACTAAGTGCTCTCTCTGAACTTCATTATGATGTGAGATTACAATGCACCAGTAAAAGTATATTAAAAATAAATAAAGGGTTTCCATGTTCCATTCTCTGAGCCTGTTTGATTCCACACTGTTTTGTAAACTGTTGCAGATTATTCCTGGCCCGCTGTGTAGGGCAGCGAGGACCTGCCAGGAGCACGGGCACTGTGCAGAACACGACAACATCCCTGCCCCATAGTGAGTTACCCAATAGTGAGTCTTCTCTGTTCTAAACCACCTATCAAGAGTACTGCAGCAAGAAAAATTTAAAATTCAATCATGTGTCACCCTCTTTGCTGGTTTATTATCTAGACTTTTTCTTTACTTAAGAAGTTCTTGGGTTTTTTATTATTTATTTGTGTGTGTGTGTGTGTGTGTGTGTGTGTGTGTGTGTGTGTGTTACTTGGGATTGAACCCAGGGCTTTCTACCTCCAAGCTACATTCCCAGGCCTTTTTTTTAATTATTATTATTATTATTATTATTATTAGTGAAACAAAGTCTCCTAGGTTGCTGAGAGTCTTACCAAGTTGCTAAGGATGGTCTCAAACCTGAGATCCTCCTGTCTCAGCCTCCCATGTACTGAAATTACAGGTGTGTGCCAACACACCCAGCTTATTTTTAATTTTTAAAATTTTATTTATTTATTTATTTTGTACTAGGGATTGAACCCAGGGGTATTCTACCTCCAAGCTCCACCCCCAGTCCTTTTTATTTTTTTTTCTTTATTTTGAAATGGAGTCTCACTAAATTGCTGAGGGTCTTTCTAAATTGCTGAGGCTGGCCTCAAACCTGCAATTCTCCTGTTTCAGCCTCCCAAGATTGGGATTACAGGCTTGCACCACTGCACCTGGCTGAGAAGTTTTTGTTTTACTAAAATCTGTAATGCTCATGAATAAATGACTATGTTTTTATTTTCATTTAGTTTCTTTTTGACAACTTTGGGTTATTCATAACTATCAGATATTGGCACGTGACCTGGCTTTTAAAACTGAGAGTCCCCTTCTCCTGCTACAGGCATTTACTGCTTTCTGATGTTTAGCTATGGCACCTACTTTAAATACCTTCAGATAAAAGGTAGTTTTGGCTTTTTAAAAAATCTCTAGGCTTCGATGTTTAAAACACAAATAATATCAACATGCCATGGACGAATCTCCTTAGTGGCTCTCGGAAGCACTCAGGATGAAATTCGAATTTCTTGATGGGCTATCCAAAACTCTAATCAGCGCTAGCCTCATCCTTCAGCCTCATCTCTGGACCATCTTCCCCTCACTCCCAAAGCTCCATCCATACTACCCTTCTCTCAGTTCATCCAACCTGCCAAGCTGTTGCCTACCCCAGGACCTTAGCACACACACTGCTCTCTCAACCCAGAATGCTTACCTGGACAACTTCTACTCATCCTTTAGGTCTTGCATTAAATATCAGCTTCCCAGGGACACTTCTCTTGCCCCCTAATCTAACCTATGTCCTCTTCCTCTTATTTTCTCTGTGTTCTTTCCTTTCATAGCATTTATTGTATATGTATATACCTTTATTGTATATACCTTGTATATATTTCTGCCTGTGCTTCCTGGGTTACCATCTCTCCCTTATTAGACTTTGAACTCCAGATGATGAAAACCATGACTGTTTTATTGACCATTGCTAATCTCAACAAATAGTATTTGGTTAAATTAAAAAAAGAAATGAATTTCATTCCCCCTTCTAATTAATTTTTCATCAACATAAGTTGGACACAGCAAGTGAGGGGAACTGAGTCCCTGCCTCACTCATATCCAAAGCAGGCTCTGCTGCGTAGGGCGAGATTGGAGGTGGGGTATGGATTGAGGGGAAGTGCAGGACTTGGCATATAGGAAATTTTGTTAGACCCTAGGAAGGGCATAAAATACTAGATAGACTCCTTTCAGAGGAGTTAAAAGGCTAATTATATTACAGAAGTATAGGCAGTAGGGCAGAAAGCAGAGAGACAGTTGGAAATCGGGGAGGTTCTTCCGAAGGCGAGGACTTCGGAACATCACATGGGACAGGAAAGGCCCGCCAGGCTGATCAGGGGAGAAGGTGACTGGTTGAGGCAGCAATTTGGACCCTGAAAGGGGAGAGGAAGAGTGTGATGAGGAAGGCTGTTGTTCATAAGGAGGTGTGGGGTTGGCCTCCTGAAACAAACCTAAGCTGGGGGACCAGGGGGAAATGGTGGGAAGTTCTGAGGAAGTAAACTTACAGTGTTGTATGCTGTTCCACAGTTATGGAGCACCTAGGTGCCATGTCTAGGAGAAATGGTTTATATATTACGTTATGAACAGGACAACGTGAAGACGAAAGTTACTGCCCCAGCAAGCAGCAGGGTGCCCTTGAACCCTACCCAGTGAGGTGGCTGGACCTGCACATTCAATCTCTTGTTAAAGACGATCTCCACATCCAGGAAAATGACAACAAGGAACAAGAATGGAGCTTGCTAAAGACCAAGTCACCCAGTTTCCATCCTGTACACCCACTATGGTTTCTGACCAATCCACCACATTTACAGTGGTATCTTGGGATTGTATTACTCTTGGCTGCCCTTTGGACATTGTATTTCTTTATAAATCATCTGAAAAAAATAGCTTGATGCCAACCTGTTTCCACATAAAATGTCAGAGGAGAATGCTAGAAACCATAGTAATAACAACAAATAATAGTAATAATTATAGAAAATAGGTGGTATTAAGCATACCAGGCTCTGTTCTAAGAATCATATATATAAATATATATATATATATATATATATACACACACATATATATATATATGATATAGATATATATCAACTTGCTTAATTGTCACAAAAAATCTTATGAAATACTTACTGATACTATTTCCATTTTACAGGTGGGGAAAATGAGGCTGAGAGAGATTAACACCATTCAGCAATGTACCCAAGGACTCAAATCCAGACAATCTGACTCCAGAGCCCAGCTCTTCACCACCACACCTACTCTCTACATTTGTGCATACCTTACAATTTATAAAGACCTTTAGAAGAGATAGAAAAATTATCGGATCCTGTCAATAAAGCTTAAGAATGAGTAAAGGACATCTTTCTCTCCATTGTACAAATCGAGAAACTGAGGCTCAGAGACATTAAAATACTGGAGTAGGAAATCAATAGCACTAGTCGCAGGTGGGGCTTGAAATCCATGACTCCTCACTCCTAAAACACCACACCATCTCTCACTTGGGCTTTAGCAAGCTTGTTGCTGAGGATTGAATTGCATCTACACAGTCTGATATGCAGGAGGATAAAAGGTGTCTCTAGGGTTTATTGGGTTTGGCACGAAGGTCCTGGTATCTGAAAACATGACATTATCTCCAATGTGAATACGATTTCATAGGGCCCCAATGTCAGGGAGTATCTGTGGGAAGAGGAGAAGTGGACCCAGGGAGCAAGATCTACTAGCCGTCTCCGAAAAATGACCCTTTCTTGGGTCGCCTGTCGCCTGTCAGAGCGGCCCTGCTGCAGCACCAGCCTGTGAGTGTGACCAAAGGCAACAGCAGGAATGCACCCCCGGAGCCCTTTATTGTGTCTTTTTCTGGTTAACGCCTCTCTTGTCTCCCTGCCATCTCTTCCCCACCCCTCCCATGAGGCGCGCGTGGTGCCAAACGTTGTAACTGAACCCCTGGCTGCCACTAGTACATTTCTGTCTCATTTCTCCATTACCCCAGAAGCAAATCAATTCTTTTAGGTCCTCTGATGGTTTCTAGTAGCCAGGACATTGCAGCCTTGGCTCATATTACCCACCAACTCATCATCCTTCCATTACAACCTTCGCACTGAACCACATTTGCTTCCGATCCGCAGTGACCCCCCCTTCTCTTCTCTAACTGCAGTCCAATAATGCTGACATGGATAGGAATCGGAAGTAATGGCTATTGCAGCCAACTCCCTGGGAAGCTCAGGGCAGGGATGGGGAAGGCTGGAAGGTGCCTCTCTCCTTAGCAACATCATCTCCCCCACCCCCGCCCCCCGGGAGGCCCTGCGGGCCAAGGGGCAGCCGCGCAAAGCCCCGCACCCCGGGGCTCCAACCCTCGCCTCCTGCGGCTGCGGCGGCTGCTATAGAAACACCAGGTATACACACTGGGCTGAAATTAAACACCCATGCTGGACCCGGACCCAGCGAGCGGGGATCGGCCTGCTGCCTCGGTCGCCATGGCAACGTGCCGAGAGCAGGCAGCGCGCGGGGATACTCACTCCATCTCCGGGCTCGGGGCCGCCGGGCGCGCTGCTGCGGGGCTGACCACGGCGCGTCGCCTCTGCCGGAGCCGAGCGCGAGGTGGAGCCGGAGCCCGAGCCGCCCGCCCTCCCCGCCGCACCCTCCTCCCCTGGAGGGTTGAAAGTGAACGCTCCGGCTCTCTCAGCTCCCAGCCTGCGAGTAAAACGGGAAGCAATTGGATAATGTTGTTCGGCGGGCGCTAGACAAGCCACTCCACTCGAGGGTTTCGGGAGGGAGCGCGCTGGCAGCTGCGCGCCGGGCGATGTGGCCACCCGTGCGCAGTGCCCGCCCGGGCGCCCAGGCTCCAGGTGCGCCGCCGCTCCCCGGGGATGCACGGCGCTGCGCCGAGCCGAGCCGAGCCGAGCCAGCTCCGCCGAGGAGCCAGCCCAGCCCCGCCGAGCCAGCCCAGCCCCGCCGAGGAGCCAGCCCCGAGGGCGTAGGGAAACGATGGAGACCTTGGCAAGGTTGCAGCTCCCGCCGCCTGCAAGTTGTCAGCAAGCCGCTGGCCCCTGCAAGTAGCCAGGACTGCCCCCGATGGACTGGGCACGGGATCGGGGCGTCATTGTGCCAACCCCGCGGGCATCCGTCCGCGTTTAAAGCCCTGTTTCTCTCGACTTTGCGACCCTCTCCCACCCCTCCCCGCGCGCCCTGGTCCCTGTCACTCCATAGTCTGCGTATTAGCGCCTGCCTGGAAGACGTCGTCTGGCTTTACTTTCCCTGGTCTGGTTGTTCGAAAACAATAGTTATATTGAATATGGTTTTCCAAATGACCGCAGCCCCACCCCATAGGAATAAGACTCCCTGGGGTACATAATCCCTGCCTACACCCGCTCTGAGAATTCTCTACTAACAGCTTCCCCAGAGCGGGAACCTGCTTCCATCCAGGTGTGCTGCACCTGCTGCAATGGAGAGGCATGGGACAAGCTGCAGGCTTTGCCTGTGTCTTATTGCCCATTGCCCAATCCCTCTGGTGGCATCTACTGGGTGCTGAGGACCAGCACACAGTATAGGCAGAGCCACCGCAGCCCGGGCCCTAGTGGAGCTCCAGGGCTAAAGTAGAAAGTCAATGCACAAAGAAAGATAAATACTGAAAATATATTGCTATAATAACGAAGTAGCCGGGCGTGGTGGCTCACGCTTGTAATCCCAGTACTTGGGAGGCTGAGACAGGAGGATCGCAGGTTCAAGGCCAGCCTCAGCAAATTAGTGAGGCCCTCCACAACTTAGTGAGCCCCTGTTTCAAAAATAAAAGAATTAAATAGGACTGAGGGTCTAGCTCAGAGGTAGAATGCCCCTAGGTTCCATCCCCAGTACCGCAAAAATAAATAAATAAATAATAAAAACGAAGGAATAAAATGTTGGGACAGGCATTCTAAAGTGAATTTCTGTGTGATCACACGACTCTGTGAATAACCTAAAAACTACTGAGTTGTACATTTGGGGTGAATTTCATAGTAAGTGACATATCTTTTTAAAGCTGTCTCTGAAAAATGCTCTAGTGGAGATAAAAGGAAAGCAGACCTGCTTAGATGGGGTGTTCAGGCAGGACCTCCCTGTCAGGCTGGCGGGAATGGGGAGAAGGCTCAGACCCGCAGGCGACAGGGAAGGGCGCTGCGGGCGGCCAGGATGGGGGCTCTAGATGGAAATGAGCAAGGGATGAAGGAGACCAGTGCGACACGTCTGGGTGAACTTACTGCTCCTCCTTTCCTTTCTGAGCATAAGCCACAAGTCACACCCAGTGAGGGTTCGCAGCGCTGTCTGTGGCTAGGGACTCTCCACCAGCTCCAGGCTTCCCTCCACAGTCTAGAGTGAACGTGGAAATCATCACACCCTTCCTGCACCCATGCCCCTCTCCAGCCACCACCCTACCTTCACTCTTCCCTTCATTGTCAAGCCTCTTGGTGGGGTTGTCCACGCCCACAGCCTTCCGGTTTACACCGGCTTCCTGCTTCCCCTCTGGAGTAGAGTGAGTTCAGGTGTGAGGAATGAAAAGCCTAGAACAGGAAAGAGGTTCCGTTTTCTATCTCTTAAAAGCTCAGAGGTAAGCAGTCCTGGGCTAGCGTAGCAGCTCTTCCCCTCAAAGAGCTAAAAGACCCAAACTCCTTCAAAATATTGCTTTGGTCGGGTGGGGTGGCACATGCCTGTAATCCCAGCTACTAGGGAGACTGAGGAAAGTTCAAGGCCAGCCTGGTCAATTTAGCAGGACCCTGTCTCAAAAAAAAAATTTTTTTTTAAAGGGCTGGGGTTATACCTCAGTGGTAGAGCAGCCCTGGTTTCAATCTCCAGTACTGCTAAATAAGTAAATAAATTTTAAAGTGCTTTTTAAATGTTGCTTTCTCATATGTGGGCTCCCTTACCATCCCCCGTGACAGGTCTACTGATGGTCAGTTCACTCCCTGTTCCTGCGGCCACAGGCAACCGCTGATCTGATTTCTGTCCCTATGGGTTTTTTCCCCCAGAATATCATAAAGTGGAATCAGATCATATGTATATGTGATATGTATATATATGTATATATCTTCTTTCACTTTGCCAGTGCTGTTGAGATTCATCCATACCGTGTGTATAGGTAGGTAGTTCTTTTTCGCTACTGAGCATTCCATTGCACGGGTATACCACAATTTTATTCATTTAAGAGTTAATGGATATTTAGGCTGTTTTCACTTCGTGGCAACTATTAATAAAACTGCTGTAAACATTCATGTACAGGTCTTTGTGTGGACAAATGCTTTCATTTCTTTGGGGTAAACACCTGGGTCAGTCCTTCGGTTTTGAGATGCCGTCATCGATGACACACGATGCCATGGCTCCAACTACCCCTTCTCCGCTTCTTCTCTCTTAAATGCGGCTATTCTACAGAGTTCCAGCCTAAGCTCCCTTCACTTCTCACTGTGCATACCCTCCCTGAGCAATTATATCACCTCCATGGCTTTATTTAACCACCCATATGGTACTCGATTCCAAAACTAAGTCAAAAGCCCAGATAACTCTTCATAAACTTCAAAACTGAACAACCATGCCCATTACAACATCTTCACAAACACCTAAAACCCAATATGTCCAAAATGCACTCTTCATTTTTACCTGTAAACTTCTCCTAATTCCCCACCTATCTTAGTGACAGGAGGGGCAGGAGTGTCCACACAGAAACCTGGACATCTATCTTGATTCCTTACCATCCTGACCTCCCATCTCTAATCAACATTTACCCAGGCCTGTCTGGAATAGCCACAGAGCACACCTGCATCTCTCCAATCCTGCTGCTTTTTTTTTTTTTTTTTTTTTTTTTTTTTTTTTTTTTTTTGTATGTGGTACTTGGGATTGAACCCAGGAGCATTCTACCTCTGAGCTACATCCCCAGCTCTATTTTATTCTTTAGTTTGAAACAGGGTCTCACTAAGTTGCAGAGGGCCTCACTAAGTAGCTGAGGCTGGCCGCGAACCTGCGATTCTCCTGTCTCAGGCTCCCAAGTACTGGGATTACAGGTGTGTGCCACCACGCCCAGTCTCATCATCTCTTTTTTCCAGCCCATTCAAATCCATGGCTCAATTTTCCAAAGATGCAAATCTAATCCTATCATCTCCTGCCTAAAATCTGTCAGTGGGCATCCCTTAACTCTGAGATAAAGGTTAAATGAATTGTAGGTACATTGTAAGTTTTTAAAAGTTAATAGATATTGCAATCTTCAAATGGTATGGAAAAAGAAGAATACATTCATTTTACAGGGTTGGGTTACACTTTATTAAGAGTTATAAATACAGCCAGGCATAGTGGCTCACACCTGTAATCCCAGTACTTGAGAGGTTGAGACAGGAGAATCGCAGGTTCAAGGTCAGCTGCAGTAATTTAGAGTAATTTAGTGAGACCCCACTAAGGATCAGAGATAGATAGCCCCTGGGTTCAATCCCCAGTACCACACACACACACACACACACACACACACACACACACACAAAAGAGTCATAAATACATCTTCTGCTATTTTAACTGTAGGAAAAAATAGCAGGCTTTAGACCCAAACAGACTTTGGTTCAATTCTATCTTATTCTTTACTAGCTTTCTGATCTTGGACCTATTACTTAACCCAAGTCTCCCTTCCCTTCACCTATAGAATGAAGACAATAGTATTCATCTTTATATGTTGTTTTGAAGACTAGATACAATCTATATTAAGTGCCTAGCACAGAGTATGGTACTTAGCAAAGTCTCAGTAAACGGTAGGTAGCTCCATTAAGCTATTAACATTACCATCATTATTATCACATTGTAACTTTCTTCTGAAATTTTAAGCATGTGAATAATTACATCTTTATCTTTATATTATCCCTTTGAAGAAATGAAACCAATACGGATACCAGTCACTGAGAGGATCAGTTTGTTTATTCTTAATGATATGAGAATATTAGCCTAGATTACATTTTATTTATTTATTTATTTATTCATTTTAAAAGATGTTGATACATCCGTAAATATAGCAAAGTAGCAAAGTATACTGATACACTGATACACATTCTCTAACATTGGATTCATTAACTAGTTAATTAACCGGTTAGTTAATTAATAGCTGATCATTAAGCTGAGCTTACTGGGGACCATTTGCACACCAGGTGTTTATTAACACCACTCCAACTTGGAAGTCAGGAACTTAACAGCTCTACCTATCTGCAACCTAGTCTAGAATTGGAAAATAAACATAACAATGATATCATAAAGCCCATGCTACAACACTTATTCTTAGTTTTAGGGAGATAACAAATTTCTTAAGTCTCTGATAAACTATGTCGCATCTTCCAGAAAAAATACACAGGTGGCAACAAATCCACATTTTGCTTACAGTATCAGATGGTTTGCTGATCCCTGAAGTCCATCCATTGTTCATGGAAGTCAGGCTGTTGCCCCTGTCTGGAGTTTGCAACTTGCTTGCATAGGTATCATTTTATTATTGCCACCATTTTGTAGATGAAGAAACTGAGGCTTAGAGCAGTGACATAATTTTCCCAGGCCCAATGTTAGCAAGAGCCAAATTCATCACCAGAACCAAAGTCTTCAACCTCCCAGTTCAAAAACAAAACAAAACAAATGAGCTAGCTCTAAGAGAAAACTTGGTAGGAGCTTTCTATAAATGCATAAGCTTTAGAACAAAAAATCTTAAATTAGGGACTATAGCTGAGCTTCAGAGATCTGCCCAAGATTCTAGACAGAGCCATGCGAGGTCCCGTGCGAGGGGTGAGGGGCGGGGTGGACCATGAGGATCTTTAGTCTTCACCAGGATCTCAGCATTCCCTAATTCAAAACAAACAAGCACAACTCTGCATATGACTAGACAGGGCACTTAGCATGTCTGATCCAATTGTTTTCTGGTGTACTAGAAATAGAGACATACAGTTAGAAGGGGCTAGAAAGAACCAAGAAAGCATTACTTCAGACAGTCATAGCTGTAAGTGAGGAAGGAAAAGGAGAAAATCAGCACAACAACAAGGCAACAAGGTCAGCTTGGGAGCAGTCAGAGGAGAACAAGTGGTCTTACAAGTCGAAGTAGTTCCTGCAGACATGAAAGGGTTCACAGGGCTCAGCACCTGTGGGTAAGACTGGACAGGCTTTGGAAATCTCCCATTCACGTCAGGCTTTTCGTGTTTATATTTTGGGGAGGCTAAAATTTAGTGATTTGGAAAATGTATTCAGTGTTTGTGTGGCGCTCTCATCCCCTGTCCACGTGGGATAAATGGAGATATTACTGTCAAATGTCTAACTGAATAATACCGGCACGAAACCAAGCACAATCACTGTCAAGCCCAAGGCGCCACTCCAATACACTAACAAGCCCAGAGCAAACCACGAGACTCATAATTAAAATGTAGAAGCAGGTCCAGTCTTCCCATCTAGTCAGCAGTACTGGATTTCAGCTGTACTACTTTCCAACAAGTATTCTGCCCTGTGAAGCTTTCCATATTTTTTCTATCTTATGGTATATTCTGCTTTATCTCTCTATACCTCCATGTAAGTAATGTTTTTATTAGAGACCAGTAGGAAAGGAATATCTGATTTCTGCAGAGACTAGGTATTTGTTCGTCTAGAACTTCGCATGTATGTACGTGGAGTTTGTGTATTTAATTAAATAATTTACTAAATTTTGTTGATCTGCAGATTTCTACTTGGTTTATAGAGCTGGAATTCATATGATGGAGTCACTATTAGTTTTCATGTCTTGATTTTGTACTAAGTGCTCTCTGAAATATGTCCCCTCAGATACTTGCTTGTAGTTCTGGGTGTCGTGGTGCATGCATGCCTGTAATCCCGGTACTTGGGAGGCAGAGACAGCAGGATTGCAGGTTCGAGACCAACCTCAGCAATTTAGCAAGACTCTCAATGACCTAGTGAGATCCTATTTTTTAAAAAAAATTTAAATGCTGGGCATGGTGGTACATGCTTGTAATCCCAGTACTTGGGAGGCTGAGACAGGAGGATCACAGGTTCAAGGACAGTCTCAGCAAGCAGTGAGACTCTCATCAACCTAGCGAGACCCTGTTTCCATATAAAAATAAAATAGGGCTGGGGGTATAGCTCAGAGGTAGAATGCCCCTGGGTTCAATCCCCAGTGCCACACAAAAATAA
>PVJS01012711.1:0-43367 GCA_004027185.1 Glis glis | reverse complement strand
TCCCAGTACTTTGGGAGGCGGAGACCGGAGGATCCGGGTTCACGGCCAGCCTCAGCTCACGCTCTCTCTCTCTCTCCCTGTCTCTCTTTCTCTCTCTCTCTCTCTCTCTCTCTCTCTCTCTCTCTCTACCTACCTAGTGAGGCCCTCCGCAACTTCGTGAGACCCGGTTTCAAAATAAAAGTATAAAAAAAATAGGGCCAGGGGCGTAGCGTGGAGGTAGAACGCCCCTGGGTTCAATCCCCGGTACTGCAAAAAAAATAATAATAATAATAATAAAACCGAGTTCTGAGAATAATGATTAACCCAGAGTCATGCAGCGAGGGGTGGCAGAGGCAGTGGGGTGACACACTGTTCTCAGAAGCAGCAACTTGTAAGTCCAAGAACAGAGACACTGGAGTCAGATACAGCTGTGGTCCTGCTCAACGCCTGCTCACAGTTTGGCTTCAGCAAATTAACCTCTCTGCACTCTAATCCCCTTAAGTGTAAATAGGATGGCCTCCAGTGTCAACCGCCCAATTGCTTTTCCCAACTTTTTTTTCTAATAGTGTTGAATACAAAGTACGCCTATTGATACAGACTTAATTACATTTACAGTGCATACTATTATAGCCACATAAAAGCGTTAATGAAAACGTCCAAAGACAAATAGTCGCTAAGGATATTAATATTCAAATTTAAACTCATCACATTCCCCATAGCCTTCTTCACACTTAAAAGTGTATGTGCGTAATATGTATAATATTTAATAACATACATATTTGTTGGTGGGCTGGTGCTGGGGATTGAACCCAGGGCCTTGTGCATGCTCAACATACATTGAGCTATAGCTCTAAAAATTCTTTTAACATCAAATGAACAGCATTTTATAAATAACTATCTAAGGAATGACTATATTTTCCTTCAGAAGGAAATCATGGTAAAGCTCTTCTGAGTAAGCAAAGACAGTAAATTGGAAAATCACACACACACACACACACACACACACACACACACACAAAGAAATGTATTGGAATAATATCTAAACATCAGCATAGAAAGTCTGCAGAGAAGATATCATTCTACAGAATGCTGGCAGCTCAGGGAGGAGCTGATCTCATTACCACAAGAAAATGTAAACGGGACATTTGACTTAAACTCTAAAATATTTTTAAAGTATGAGAGAAATAATTCACAAGGTAAACTTGGACTGCTTAAATATAATATTGTGTTTTAAGTCACAGTAATTTTTTTTAAAAAAAGTAGTCAACAGCTGGGCACAGTGGGCACACCTGTAACTTCAGTATTCGGGAGGCTCAGGCAGGAGGATTACAACTTCAAGGCCAGCCTCCACAACTTAGAGAGACCCTGACTCAAAAAAAAGACTAGGGATGTAGCTCAGCTAGGTTCAATCCCCAGTACTGCCAAAATAAATAAATAACCCAAAATAAGCTCTCATGAATAAATGCAATCAAAACTTTTAGAAAATTTCTACCAACAGGAAAAAAATGATGAAACTAAGGCCATCCATGGGATCTAAAAATGAGGTCTAAGTGGCCTCAGTTAAGAGAGTCTCCCCTCCTTATTCAGGCAACTATAAACAGTAGATTATGAATATTCCACGGTTCATTCTTAAAGTAATTGTATCTTGTTAAAATAAAAAGAGGAGGAGGTGGGAGCCGGGCGTGGTGGCGCACGCTTGTAATCCCCATACTTGGGAGGCTGAGACTGGAGGATCTGGGTTCGCAGCCAGCCTCAGCTACTTAGTGAGGCCCTCCGCAACTTAGTGAGACCCTGTTTCAAAAATAAAGAATAAAAAATAGGGCTGGGGGTGTAGCCCGGAAGTAGAATGCCCCTGGGTTCAATCCCCGGTACCACCAAAAAAAAATAAAATAAAATAGGAGGAGGTGATTTGAATTCCACCAACAGACTTACTTTTTACTTCCCTCAAGCAAATACAAATAAAAATTTTCTAAAAAGAGGGGGAAAAACACACACATGTATCTATTCCTATAATAAGAATGTTTAGTTTCGCATTCCAAAAGTTGTTTATTCTCCTAGTCATGGCTCGAATACTCAAAAGCTTATTCCAATTTATACCTGTTGTTTGAGTTATTTTATAAACACAATCAACGTGTTGATTGACAACAGTGCTCAGCAATGTCTGGCTTCTGGTGTTGACAGTGGGGGAGGAAGAACCAGTCAGGAGAAAGGAATTTGTAATGGATTATTTTGTTCCTATTCAAAATTTGAATAGTTAATTATTGAGTCCCAAGTTGGGAGGGGGTATATTAATGTATTGTTACAAATAGAAAAATGTCAATTTAAATTGACACTCTTTTTTTTTTGGCAGTACTGGGGATTGAACCCAGGGGCATTCTACCTTCAAGCTATACCTCCAGCCCTTATTTTTTATTCTTTATTTTTGAAACAGGGTCTCACTAAGTTGCGGAGGGCCTCACTAAGTAGCTGAGGCAGGCCACAAAACCTGCGATCCTCCTGCCTCAGCCTCCCAAGTACTGGGATTCCAAGTGTGTGCCACCATGCCTGCTTCCTCTTTTGATATTAAAATGCTCGATTCTCGATTCTGGGATTCCATGAAGGAAAGCAACACAGGATAGGTTTCTCATTTTTTCTCCTAATCCCTCAGACATTTTAAAGTGTGTATTGTCTCAAGCACACTGTCAGACAAATAATGTCACCACACATCAGGAGGCGTCTAGAAAGAATAAAAGGGAAAAGACATCTTAGCATTATTGCAAAAATAGTTGTTACCTCCAAAACCCCTAAAAGGATCCTGAGGACCCAGGTGACCCCAGAGCACACTGTGAGAGCCACAGGAGTAAGGACCCAGTGTCCTGCCATCGCAGTGGAAAGTCCCCGTCCTGCAGGGATCCACAGGGAACACGGTGCCCATGTCAAGCACCTCTGCTCCTCCTCAGAGCAAGCTTCAAATAAAATATTCAATCGATTCAATTTTGGCAAAGATTTTATAGTTACAGCAATAGACTTCCTCTTCCTGAGTGGCGAGGAGAAAATGGATCAATATTGATGATATTAATTGAATGCTGGCAATTTTATTAGGACGGTGATGGTATCAATAGGATGATCGTGAAGGTATTAGGATGAGGATGATATTAACAAGATGATGGAGAAGAGCAACCAACTTTTATACTGTGCTCATGTAGGTCATGCATTTTTCTAACGTTTCACCTATATAACTCACTGACACCTTCCAGCCCTGTGAGGGGGACTTAAACATTTTTTTTTTTTTTGCGGTACCAGGGATTGAACCCAGGGGTGTTCTACCTCCGCGCTACACCCCCAGCCCTATTTTTTTTATACTTTATTTTGAAACTGGGTCTCACGAAGTTGCGGAGGTCCTCACTAAGGAGAGAGAGAGAGAGACAGACAGAGAGACAGAGAGAGACAGACAGAGAGAAACAGAGAGAGAGAGAGAGAGCGCTGAGGCTGGCCGCGAACCCGGATCCTCCGGTCTCCGCCTCCCAAAGTACTGGGATTACAAGCGTGTGCCACCACGCCCGACTGGGACTTAAACATTTTAAATCAGCTACTATAAAACATAAGCAACACTAGGCTTCCTCCTCAGCGTGAGGGAACAAAATTAGCAATAATTCTAAATGACAAAAGCAAAACTCTTATATATTTGGGAAATAAAGCAAATGACGTACCCAAGAATAATAAACCAAAAGAACAGATGGAATAGAAACTTTTGTTGAAGAAAGCAATGATTCATTCAATTAAAAATGCTAATGGGGTGTGCATGATGTGAAACTCTCATGATGATGTGAAACTATAATGCACCAAGAAAAGTATTGCAAAACTGCCGATGGAAAAGCTGGGTATGGTGGCACATGCCTGTAATCCTAGCACCTGGGAGGCTGAGGCCAGAGGATTGGTAGCTTGAGGCTGGCCTGGGCAACATAGGGAGACCCTGTTTCAAAATAAATAAATAAATAAATAAATAAATAAATAAATAAATACTTTAAAAAGCATGCTAATAGCTAATGGTTGAACCAACAATTCAACTTTTTGCTATACTGAGCTGTATTTAAATGTGGGAATTCAGCCAGGCGTGGTGGCACACGCTTGTAATCCCAGTACTTGGGAGGCTGAGACAGGAGGATCGCAGGTTCACAGCCAGCCTCAGCAACTTGTGAGGCCCTCCGCAACTTAGTGAGACCCTGTTTCTGAATAAAATGGGGCTGGAAGTGTTGCTTGGAGGTAGAATGCCCCTGGGTTCAATCCCCAGTACCCCAAAAATAAATAAATGAATGAATGTGGGAATTCATATTTGCACCAATTTGACGTGCTTCACTTGTACAGGTTATTCAGGTAAAGAAAAATTTGTTTTCTAAAAAGTTACTTAGCCGGGCGTGGTGGCGCACGCTTGTAATCCCAGTACTTTGAGAGGCGGAGACCGGAGGATCCGGGTTCGCAGCCAGCCTCAGCTCTCTCTCTCTCTCTCTCTTTCTCTCTCTCTACTTAGTGAGGCCCTCCGCAACTTCGTGAGACCCGGTTTCAAAATAAAGTCTAAAAAATAGGGCCGGGGGTGTAGCACGGAGGTAGAACGCCCCTGCGTTCAATCCCTGGTACCGCAAAAAAAAATAAAAATAAAAATAAAAAGTTACTTAACAGGAAAAGAATAATGTCGGAATCCAGATTTAGTGAGAGAACGCAAACAAATATCATTCTGCTCCAGTTGGTAAGAAATTCTTTGCTCTGGCGTTACCCAGGCAACTAGAATTTCCACAAAGAAAAAACACTTCTCAAATTATGATAAATATGAACATTTGGAACAATGAATTACTAGAGCAAACAACTATTAACTTTAAGTGCTTTCCACAAGTTTTTTGATATCTTGAAACTAGTCCTGATGGCTCTAAGAAACAGGTTTGTTTACTAACAAAACTATTGGCTACAGAGATCAGCCCAAGGAAGGGCATGAACTGAAATGAACAGGGTGAGCAAACTTGACAGAGTTCAACAAAGACCGAGCAGCCGCACATCTTAGCATGGTTGTTACACAAGACCTCATGAACTCATTTTTTTTTCCTCTACCAAGAAAAAAAAAACAGATAAGTAAAATCTAACTACAGTATTAAAAGCAAGCGATAACGTGCAGGGAGGTGGTGACACACACTTATAATCCCAGCTGGAGGGAGGCTGAGACAGGAAGATTTCAAGTTCCAGGCCAGGTCAGACTATGGGCAACATGGCGAGACCATGTCTCTAAAAAGAAAGTAAATCCTGAAGTTGTCCAATCTAATGAAGAAAGGAGATGTCATATTAAATTTATTTTGGTAATGAAAATTTTGAAATAAAAACATAATAAATGATCCTAGGATACATATCCTAAAAGGTCATTATAAGTTATTTTATTTGCATTTAACTGTTAATTTGGTAGTTCACTAATTTGCCTATAATATTAACATTATAGATGAATATTACATATTTCAGGTAGATTCTTTTTCTATTTCCCTGTCTACTTATTATATTTGTAAGTAGGGTTTATGTTCAATGAATTTCATTTCAGGATACCAAAAAAGAACAGTTCATAAAATAATTATTACAAAGAGAGTTTACTGGATCTGAGGGTTGAAAACTGCTACTTTCAACAGTAAAAAGCAAAAGGCCCTAATTAGTTA
This sequence comes from Glis glis, assembly GCA_004027185.1. Lineage (NCBI taxonomy): Eukaryota > Metazoa > Chordata > Mammalia > Rodentia > Gliridae > Glis > Glis glis. The sequence continues at coordinate 37,722 of PVJS01012711.1, read as the reverse complement.
TTTGTGGCAAACCTTCCTACCAGATTCAGAGTTTCATTAAGAGCGGCACACCCTCTTCCCAATTCTGAGCTGACCATCAGCAGGTGCAGAGGCTTGTCCACAATTCCTCTGGGAATTTGTCCTCTGGATATTTGACCACACAATACCACATGACCTGCTAACCCATGTTCCTACCACGAGGAGGAGTCTGAAAATCCTCAGCATCTTCTGGGAATCAAAGACAAACGCAAAATTCAAAGTCACGCAACTCCAAGACGGGGGCCCACCTTAGTGAAAAGGTAGTGTAAGTAAGCTCATCCAGCAGAAAGCTCATCAAAACAGCATCGAACCCCATTCAAGACTTAGCTGCCTCCAGTGAAGAGTGAGACAGGGAAGCCCCATTAGCTATGAGATACCCTTGGGCTAAGAAGTAAACTGTGGCCCAGTGAACACAGTATTGGCATCAGTCCTAGTTTTAGACAGGGAATCACAGAGCCAGGCCTTGGAATGTCTCCCCCCCCCCCTTACCTCAGGATGGATACACTTGGGAAAGAACAAAGATAAACATGGCGGAGCTCAGTACAGTTTGAAATGAAGATTGTCAACAACCAAGCCCAGAATAGCCAGGTTCCTAAGCAGCCATTCAGAACCATCTGCCATGCCGGTGCACCCCACACTAACGACGTCCGGAACAGCCCGTACAAGACATTTTACACATACACACCTTCATAATGTGGAAAACGCAGCTGAAATGCATGTTAAAAGATATTAAGATATTATACAAAATCCCCAGGATGCTCAAATTCCCACCAAATCAGATTCCACACGCCACGATATTTGTTTTAGGAGGTATTATATGAAGCTTAATAGTGCACAGAAATGCACTATTCCTCATTAGGGCCAAGAACCAATGATTCTTAAATTATCTAATTAAAGGAAATTGTGATTTCAGTTTCAAATTTCCACTAGAGTTTAAACCCTTAGGACATAACCATTAGGTTGTAGACTTTTTCTTTTTTTTTTTTCTCAAAACTGGGCCTTAATGGAAAACTGACAGACACAGAAATAACTCCAAATCCCATCCTGTATTCATGTGCACAAGTCTGAAATCTTTACCTCCTAACTTAGAGGCAGGCTGCTCTACCACGGCCACGCATGATGACACGTGAGAACAATCAGCAGGTCTTCCCAGTGGGTTCTGACAGAGGAGGCCCATGATGGGCTTAAGCACCTGCTGTGGTTCGGAGCCGTGTCCTTGGTCTCCAGGGGCAACACTGTGGGGAGGTGCTGGGGTCCTTTGGAAGGTCTAGCTAGTGGGAGGTCCTCAGGTCATGGGGGGTGTGTTCATGAAGGGAATTGTCCCCCGGTACCTCTCCTTCTTCTCTGAAGTGAGCACTCACTCCTATGCACACTCCTGCCATGATGCATGCCCTGGTCAAATGCTCAGACCAAGGGGGCCAGCCAACCTTGAACTTGAACCATGAGCCAAGATAAAACTCTATTCCATAAGTAGCAAGCGGCATGTGTCAGGTACTTTCTCACAGCGACACCAAGCTGACTACTAGAGCATCTTTCTTTTCTACCAAGTTGGAATCGAAAGGTGCCAGCTGGGGCCCCTGCATTGCTCTCTCAGGTGACTTTTCTACACCATCCTGAACAAGGAAGAACTCATATTACAGGCATTTGAGGAAGGAGCAGAAGGTAAGGTCGGCTCCACCAAAGCCTCCATACAATGGGACGTCTGTAAAACAGATATGTCACCACTAAAGACTCTGTGTTTGGGGGGCTGTAGAGGGCAGAGCTAGGGCCACAAAGCACAAGGACCCTGCTCGCTTGTCCCCGGCCGCTCGGCCTTGCTGTCCCCACCAGCCCCACATCCGGGAAGTGCGGTGTGTGTGCTGGGCTCCCCATCTGTGTCTGCCTCTTAAGAGCTATGACAGCCCGATCAAGGCCCTTTAAAACTGAATTCAAGTCCTATGAAGTCACCCATAGAAACACACTGTATTCTTTTTTTTTTTTTTTTGCGGCACTGGGGTTGAACCCAGGGGCATTCTACCTCCAAGCCACACACCCCCCAGCCCTATTTTTCTTTCATTATTTTGAAACAGGGTCTCACTAAGTTGCAGGGGGGTCTCACTAAGTAGCTGAGGCTGGCTGCAAACCTGCGGTCCTCCTGTCTCAGCCTCCCAAGTACTGGGATTAAAAGCCTGCGCCACCACACCCAGCTCCATTGTATTCATTTCTTTACATTTTGGGGCAAGATATTTTTAAAGAAGACTACTGGACAAGAATTGGGGAGGAGCAAAAGGTTGTTTTTTGTTGTTTTTGTTTTTACAATATAAAATTATGGATAACCAGTTGGTGGATGGTTTTCATTTCACCCCTCTCCCCGTCCCTAATTTAGTGTGTCACCCCTGCCCGCACTAATCAGAATTCGACTGAAGGAGATGGCTGTGCGAATTTACCAGAAACTAAATAGATCGCTACAGAAGAAGTCTCCAAACCCCAAAGATAATCCTGTAGGCTGACCAGTGTCAAGACCTGCATACTAAAACAGACCGCCACACATTTAGACATGGCTGCAATATTTTTAGCTACCACAGACTATGTCGTCGTATAGTTTCTCTGCATCTGATGCATAAAAATGAAACGCAGTCCAGTCATTCAGCCTCATGCGCCCACTAAAACAACTTGCAATCAATTAACGTCGTCAGCAGTGAAACTCAATTTTCTCCCCTGCGTGTGCAGGTAACGTGGAGAACAGATTGATAATTCCCGTTGAGAGTGTGGCTAAGTGTTTCTAAGCAACCTTGCTCCATCATCTTTTCCTGACAAAAACAAGGCAGAGAGTCTGAACTGCAGGCCGATGGAGCTCTGCATACTAACGACGAGGCGAAGAGGCAGGGTTCATTACTGACTTCAGGGAGAAACCCGGGAGCGGCGGCTCGCTGTAAATAAATTCTAATTAAAACTTAGCACGCAGCACGTAGAGCAGAACCCAAACCTACGCATGGAGTCCCTACAGTGGCGGTCCATGCACGTGAGGTCGGCTCATTAATATACCTGTGTGGTTAGTTTAGCAAATGATTCATGGGTCTTTTCTGGAAATTACTTGAGAGAAAAAAAAATCTCCCAAACATGTCCATTTATTTGCTGCAGAATTTGCTTAATCTAGTCTTAGGGACATTTTGACTGACAGCATGGGCGGGCTGGTACACTCTTTCTCTCTCTCTCTCTCTCTCTCTCTCTCTTTGTACTAGGGATTGAAACCAGGAGCATTCTACCTACAAGCTACACCCCCAGCCCTTTTTATTTTTTTTTTTATTTATTTATTTATTTATTTATTTATTTATTTATTTATTTTTGCGGTACTGGGGATTGGACCCAGGGGCATTCTACCTCTGAGCTACACTCCCAGCCCTATTTTTTATTCTTTATTTTGAAACAGGGTCTCACTAAGTTGGGGAGGGCCTCACTAAGTAGCTGAGGCTGGCCGCGAACCCGGATCCTCCTGTCTCAGCCTCCCAAGTACTGGGATTACAAGCATGTGCTACCACGCCTGGCTTGCATGTCTGTCTGTCTCTCTCTCTCTCTCTCTCTGTACTGTGGACTGAATCAAGGAGCATTCTACCTACAAACGACACCCCCAGCCCTTTTTATTTTGAAACAGGGTCTCACTAGTTGCTGAGGCTGGCCTCAAACCTGTGATCCTCCTTTCAGCCTCCCAAGTACTGGCTTACAGGTGTGTGCCACCACGCCCAGCTCTGACAACATTCTTAAGTGAGCATCTCTGCCAAGAGACCTTGCACTAGGTCACACACACACTGAGCTGCAGGCCAACCCAGAATCAAAATGGAATGTGTTTCTGAGGGGAAGCCACACGACACTGGCCAGTGAACCCTGTGCGGATGAGAACCAAGAACGCCTCTCTCCTCAACTCTCTCTCTTTCCACACAAATCCATCGCTCCAGTAAATGGAGCCCCTGTGACTCCACTAAATGCAAATGAAAAATAATTTTTCCAATAAGAATTCTACTGGACTAACTAGAAAATAATATTTTCCTTTAAATTTTAAATCAAAGCTTTATGCTTTTTGTGGATAGGAAATATCATTCTACTGTGTCAACTGATGCTAGAATAAACTTTTGAAAATAGAACACCCTTCTCAGAATACTCCACTATTTTAGAAGTTATCACAGGAAGAATAAAAAGATTCCTGTTGCATCTAAAACACAGCAAAATCTTATTGTGAAACCATATACACATATATATATATATAAATATATATGCATGTATGCATGCATTTTTTTATTTTAAGATACTGGGGATGGAACCAGGGGAACTCTTTCACTGAGCTACATCCCCAGCCCTTTTTATTTTTTCTTTTGAGCCGGGGTCTTGCTAAGTTGCCCAGGCTGGCCTCAGAGTTGCACACCTCCAGCCTCAGCCTCCTGAGTTGCTGGGATTAAAGGCATACCCACCACACCCAGCCTGAAAAGCTTTCTTAACTGAATCATATCCTGAGTCCACTAAAAACAGTCACATTTAGGGAAATTCCACAGTACTGTTTTTGTAAAAACAATCTATAAAAATACCCTGAGTATTAACTGGGTAAATCTTCCTTTCTTATTTTAAGAATTCTTAAAATATGCCATTTTTCTCAAACCAAATGAGAAAGTATTCCCACGCCAATGAATAAAAGTGTTTTTTTTTTTCCCCTGCAGTGCTGGGGACTGTACCCACGGGCACTCTACCACTAAGCTACATCCTCAGCCCTTTTCTAATTTTATTTTGAGACAGATTCTCACTAAATTGCCCAGACTGGCCTGAAACTTGTGAACCCCCTGCCTCAGCCTCCGGAGTCACTGGGATCACAGGCAAGCGCAGCTGCATCCAGCTCAAATAATTGTTAAAATAGCGAGAGCAACGCGGGTTCACCAAGAACACAGTGGTCGGGCGCTCTGTCTGTCCCTTACAGACTGCATCTCATTGTAATCCGGCCATCCAAGGTGAGTCCCATCAACCACCTACATATGAGGCAGCTGAGGACCAAAGCAGTCACACAAAACAATTTGTAGAGCCTGGATTCAAACCCAGATTATCTGTCTACACAGCCTGTGCCCTTATCAACCCATACACAAGGCCTCCATAGCGGCATAGCAGTGGCGGCTGCTAACCAAATGGACCCACTCACTTGAAAACAGATAGAATTTACTGTGATCCAGAAGGGTGGAAGGCCATTGCTGACTTGCTCGGTGTCCCCTTCCTTCAGCCCTCTGTGTCTGGCTGGCTTAGGGGACCTGACACACTGACCACTCCATTTCCAGTGGAAAATGTAAAAACCCGCTCAGGCTATGCAGCAGTATTTTGTTGTTGTTTCAGCTTCTTTTTCCCCGTAAAATAAAGGTAAAATAAAGGTATGCTAATAATAATAATAATAATAATAATAATGGCGGCACACGCTTGTCATCCCAGTCCTTGGGAGGCTGAGACAGGAGGATCCGGGTTCGTGGCCAGCCTCAGATACTTAGTGAGGCCCTCTGCAACTTAGTGAGACCCTGGTTCAAAATAAAGAGCAAAAAATCGGGCTGGGGGTGTAGCTCAGAGATAGAATGCCCCTGGGTTCAATCCCCGGTACCGCAACTAACTAACTAACTAACTAACTAAATAAATAAATAAATAAATAAATAAATAAATGTATGCTAAAAAATAGCATGTATACCTGAACTCATAATAAATATTCAGTGCCAAACATTTTTTTTTTATTTCAGTGACTTTTTTTTTTTGCGGTACTGGGGATTGAACCCAGGGGCATTCTACCTTTGAGCTACATCCCCAGCCATATTTCTTATTCTTTATTTTTGAAACAGGGTCTCACTAAGTTGTGGAGGGTCTCACTAAGGAGCTGAGGCTGGCTGCGAACCTGCGATCCTCCTGTCTCAGCCTCCCAAGTACTGGGATTACAAGCGTGCGCCACCACACCCGGCCTTCAGTGGCTTTTAAAGTTGCTAATTGGGCTGGGGAGATGGCTCAGTGGTCATGTGCTGCCTAGCATGTGCGAGGCCCTGTGCTCTAAGCCCAGCACAGGAAAAAAATATTCTAACAATTGTTACATTGTTTAAATGAAATATAACATCTTTAAAGATAAATTCATATTTATCTGGTAGTCTTAGAAAAGTGCTTTACTAGAAAAGGAAGCCCACTATACAAGGTTATAGAATTTTAGAAGTAGAAGAAAACAGTATTTTAACTCAACCCCTTGTTTTAAATGTGAGGACATGCCGGGTGTGGTGGCGCACGCCTGTAATCCCAGCACTTGGCAGGCTGAGACAGGAGGATCACAGGTTCGAGGACAGCCTCAGCAAGTAGTGAGACTCTCATCAACCTAGGGAGACCCTGTTTCAAACATAAAAATAAAAAATAGGGCTAGGGGTGTAGGTCGGAGATAGAATACCCCAGGGTTCAATCCCCAGTGCCACAAAAAAATAAAATAAGATAAAATAAAAAATAAATGTAAAGACACTCACTGGCCTCAGACCCAGCAATTTGGTGATTTGAAACATGGCAAACCTAGAACTAGGATGCAGGTCTTTGAGAAGACAGGACTCGTCTTGCTGGGTGTAGAGCTGAACTTGATGAGGCAGCCCCACGCTGGAGGAGCCACGAGAGGCAGGGGCGTCGGAGGGTCTACTGGTTGTGGAGCCTCACGAGAACAATATGGCGGGCAACGTCTTTGGTGCCTGAAAAGTACTACTTACCACGCCTGACAACTGAGGCACGCAGGAGCTGATTCACTGGCTAACAGAAGGCATTCGTTAAATCACAGCAAGCTCTTTCCCCATAAAGAAGAGAAAGTTGATAGCAACTATTTAAAAATTTACACCCAGAAGCGAGGAATTCCCCGGCAGGAATACAAAGACTTGCTGGAAGTTTCATTATGTGAATTTATTGCCAATTCAGACGTCTTAAAAGTTGTGCTATAAAACATATTGTCCTCTGCTGTCCCAAATAACATTTGAAAGAAATAATAACTTTCTTAAGACTGTGGCTAGAATGTTCTTCCATGCTCTAAAGCCAAATCTCAGACGCTTAAAGAAATGTGTGAGCTAGAATTTTGCCCATTGTTCTCCAGGCAACAGTACGTCCACTCAAGAGTGGGAGAGCCGGGCGTGGGGGCGCACGCCTGCAATCCCAGTACGTGGGAGGCTGAGACAGGAGGATCGCCGGTTCGAGGACAGCCTCTGCAAATAGTGAGACTCTCATCAACCTGGGGAGACCCTGTTTCAAAATAAAAAATAAAATAGGGCTGGGGGTGTAGCTCAGAGGTAGAATGCCCCCAGGTTTCAATCCCCAGTACAAAAAAAAATGACATAAAAAACTACACTATCGCACTGCTTGTCTTTCCCCCAAGACTTCAGAGCTTACATAGAAAGTAGAGTCGGTACAGAAATCGAGTGTTAGGGTTACTGGTTAGAAAATGACTTGGGAGATCACGCAGGCTCTCCGGCATCCCCTTGCATCATAATGAACGGTGTGTGTACGCTTTATTATATATTTATTTATACATGTAAATTGTATATGGATATAGAAATCATATATATATATATATATATATATATATATATATATATATATTTATGTATATGAAAATAGTAGTTCATTGGTCCCACAATCTTAGCCATTAGAAACTGATGCACAGAGTCCAAACAGCAAAGAATTGATCTCACCGAAGGGTCCACATGGGTGATCTGCGGTGAAACGCGCTACAAGTGACAGGGACCAAGAGGCACCTCCCACAGTGTGCGTTCTCGCCTGCTTACCTCGTAGCAAGCTGTTTTCACATTTGCTCTACAACTAAAACAAGGTCAAAACTGGAGTGTCATTTGGAACTTCACCAGAGAATCCTAAAAGGGGACCCAGGTGTCCGTCCTTCACTTCTGCCGCCTGGGAGGTGAACGTGATGGCTGAAGTCCAGGTCACCACCTTGGGCCACGAGGCAATGCTGTGGCGAGACACGTGCGTGGTTCTCGGACACTGGGCTGTGACACACACCAGCCTCGACAGCCCACTCCTGGGCGTCTTTTATATAACAGAGAAATAAACGTCTAAGATGTTCAAGCTGCTGCGATTACCATTTGGGGGATGTGGGTTTACAGACCGTCATACTTAATCTTAACTAATAAAATAAAATAGGAACCAAAACTCCCATACCAACACTTAAACAGAACTCGGACAAGAAAGACAGAGACGTGCTAGAGTGCAATGCTATGGAATCTAAACCAAGTTTACGTACCTGCCAGCAGGACGGCAGATCACTGAGAAGAAAATCAAAGTTGCCTTTACAAAAACGGATACCCAGAGCTGGGCATGGGCGCACACACCTGTCATCCCCGTACTTGGGAGGCTGAGACAGGAGGATCGCAGGTTCAAGGACAGTCTCAGCAAGTAGTGAGACTCTCAACCCCACGAAACCCTGTTTCCAAATAAGAAATAAAATAGGGCTGGGAGTGTAGCTCAGAGGTAGAATGCCCCTGGGTTCAATCCCCAGTACCAAAATAAATAAATAACAAATAAATACAAACAAACAAATAATAAAACAGGTATCCAAGTTTTCTAGCCTCAAAAACAGATCATGAAAGATGCTACTCTACCTACCAGATCAGAGACACATGTGCCTCCTGCTGTCATGGTCACCTCCGGGCCTTGTTTGCATTTTTTATTTTACAGCCTTTGGAGAAATGCGATTGCTACACTAATCATTGGAGGACGGTTTATGATTTAGAGCCCTGCCTGCTCTTTTCCTCTGTCTTCTCTAATGCTTCCTCAAACAGCTCATCAGTCCAGCCTTCGAAATTGAGGAAATGGAACTCAATCAATCTGCTTTTAGACAGAGTTAAGAAATAGACATTAAAAAACATAATTAGGAAATCTTATCTTCCAGAGGTCACTGCCCAGATGAAATATGAGAATATATGTGAATCGACTTTGTAAACACCGAAGCGCGATGCAAATGGCATTAGGATTGATTGTATGTTAAAATAATCAAGATAGGTAAATAGACCATTTTCGGCCCAGAAACAGAACATGCTTTGCAATTTTCTATCATTTTAATGCTCCAAAATTGTCTATAAAACTGGTATTTCTTTTAAAAAAAATCAATGTGAATCAAGGACTAACTTTAGTTCCCTCATCTCTACCTATTCAACTCACATCAATAATGATACAATTTCTAGATATTTTGCTTATGAAAGCCTTTGGTATACATAAATCATGTTATGACAAGTTCTTAGCATCGTTCATTTTTTTTTTTTTTTGGCGGTACCAGGGATGGAACCCAGGGGGCATTCTACCTCTGAGCTACACCTCCAGCCCTATTTTTTATTCTTTATTTTGAAACAGGGTCTCACAAAGTTGCAGAGGGCCTCACTAAGTAGCTGAGGCTGGCCGCGAACCCGGATCCTCCTGTCTCAGCCTCCCAAGTACTGGGATTACAAGCGTGCGCCACCACGGCCGGCTAGCATCACTCATTATAAAGCCTATACCTGATACACATTAAATGTGAAGCTATGAAGACACCTGGCCTGTCCTATTCACTCTTTTCAACTACTAGTTCTTCTTGGTCCAAACTAGACAAACGCCTTTGACGGTGTGAGACTGTGTGAGTCACAGGCAGCCCTGGGTGCAGCTGCAGAGACTGGAACTTGCCCTCCTCTGTGCACGTGGACAAACCCCTTGCCACCTTCCCCCATGAAGAGTGAACATTAATGTCTTACGGTGCTCCGAGGGAAGGTCTTCTTAAGAGATTAAAGAAGAAAGAGCCCTTGCTTGGCGTGAGAGCCAAGGGCTTCCATTTGGCCCCAGCGGGGCGTTCCCTGTCACATCTGTGAGACACTGCAACTTCTCCAGGCTCAGGCTCTGCAGCAGCGTAGGGACTGTGCCTAGGGACGGAGCACGCTCCCTGCCCACTCAGCCCCTTGAGGAAGAGAGGGAGGTGGCGGCACTCACCCAATCAAAAGGCTGAGTATCCTCATCATCCACATGAAGACTAATGTCACCCCTAACCAATTGTCATGTGTCTCTACAACGTGCAGCTACTTCTGTATTTTTTCCAACGGAAAGACACAGATGGGAGCTATTGGGCACCCAATCTTGACGCCATCAAATGATGGCTGCTGATGGGACAGAGCAGACAAGATGCATAAGAATATTCCAAAATGATTGCTTGATATTCCTTCACGACTTGGACTGAAAAACTTTTGGGTAATTGTACTTGGAGCTCATATCTAATTCATGGGATATTCAACTGTCATTTTACTGCCATCTCCTAAAACCCGATTATTCGATTTTCCCCTCCCTTTGTCCCCCTAGGTTTAGTATTTCTTCTAGACACATTTGTGAGCTTCTTCTAGACACATTCAGGAGCTTTTTCTAGACACATTCATGAGACGTTTTTGGAAACGTCTTTTTCTGTTAAAGTAAACATGCGTGTCTGACCTCACTGCTAGAGTCTAACACTCATTAAAAAAAAGGCACCCGTTTACCATTAGCCACAGATTTCATTAATACACTGCTTAACGAATTCTTCCAGATCATTAAAGAAAATATACACATTTTCCTGTGGGTCTCTTCAATTTGATATGTTTTCAATAGTCACTACCTCTTGGGCAGTTTATTACACACTTACCCCTTTTTCATCCAATTCCAATAATTTGGCACGTAAGATTTCAAAAATATTGCTGTCTCAAAATCATGATATCTAACCGCGACGGTCTTTTTTAATCAAGTAATTCTATAAAGCTATCAAGGAAAGCAATCAGGTTTTCATATGATGATTAGTACTTTAAAGTCTTTAGTCTTGCTTCCATTATCTTATAGATGTTTACACATCCGTGTTAATGTTTATTTCATCAGTCTATTAGGAATTGAAATTAAACTAACTGGATGCTAATTTTTCCTTGAAAAACAATCGACTAAATTTTGCCTGCTAATTCCTTACTATTTCTAGTACTAAGGTCCACCAAATTTTCTTTCTTTCTTTTTGTTTATTTATTTATTTATTTATTTTTTGGGGGGGCAAAACTCTGGGAGCCTGCAGACAGTACCAGCCCCATAGGAAGAAAGAGAAGACAGCCATGGCGTGGGGTGGGTTTCAAAGGTGCTGGGCACACATCCTTCCTATCATTCAAATGCTTCTGTCTTCAGTCCTGAAGGCTTTTGCCCTTTGTAAAATCCCAGAATGTTATAGTTTATGTTGACTTTTTTTAAAGGTGCAAAATGGGGAACAGCATTTCCTGTTTGTTACCATGGTGGAGAGGAGCTTGTATCTGCTCATCTACACAGAAACCGACTCTGGAAGGACACACACAACTAACAACACCAGTTGTTTCCCAGGAAGGAACTAAATGGCTTGGGGAGACTGCTGTCCCCGGTGCATTTTGAAACGTGAACCATGTGAACGCTTCGCTTATTCAAAAAAGAAGCCAAGGCCCAGAGAATCAGAATCCTCCCAAGGATTTTTACTGATTTAACAAAGAATCTGTCTCCCCCAAATCCCATATTTGAATAACCACGAGAAAAAACAGATCAGTCAGTCAAAGTAACTACTACCTTAATACACATCAGTTTTTAGCCTCGACTAAAGACCACAGAAATAAGACATCTGAAAATGAGGCTCTGGGAAATAATGTAGGAAGAACCAAGAATACGAAAGAAGTGGCCCCGTGGAAACCTGGTCCTCTTCTTTCAACACTGACCTGACAGCGCAAGAAGGATCTGGAAAAGCGCCGAGACAATCCGGTAGGATGGCAGGAACAGGCCTCAGACCACTGTCATCAGATCTCAGTTTCTCCCGAGGCTAACCGTGAATGCAAATCCACTTTCTAGACTTCCAGAATGATATACCTGCATAGCTCCTTTCATGGCTGTGGTGCAGGAGGGAGGCAGAAGCAGAGATGTGGGGGGCAGATCTAAGGATGTCTACTGAGCCGAGCAGAGAACAAGAGGGACAGAGAACTGCTGTTACTGAAAACACGGACTCTTCCCCAGGGGGCTGCAGGTACCAACGGGTAAAGCAGGCCCGACGCCTGGCATCTCTGCCTTCGCTCTTCTTGTCTTGTTGTTGTTGTTATTGTTTTGGTTTGGTTTGGTTGTGGGGGTTGTTTGGTGCTGCGATTGAACCCAGGGGCATTCCACACCCTCTTTTTGAAACAAGGTCTCCCTAAGTCGCTGAGGGTCTTGCTAAGTTCCTGAACCCGGCCTCAAACCTGCGATCTTCCTGTTTCAGCCTCCCAAGTACCGGGATCACAGAGGTGCGCCACCACGCCCGGCTTCTGCCTGCCTTTTGCATCTGTCTCCTTTATGACCTTAAACTTTGGGTCAGATTCCTAACTCGGCTCTGCTTGCAGACTTGTTAATCACTTACGGAGTTATCTGTCTAAAAGCTGGTACTACAGGTTAATTAGCCCTAAATTTACTTCTCTTGTCTCCTTTCAAGGCTGAAGCCATCAAGAAGGGAGAAACTAGGAACCAACAGGGACGTAACGACCAACAGGTTATGAGCAGCCAGCTTCTACCCTCTGAGTGATGCTCAAGCCTCCAGCTGTTGCCCTTGACCTTCCAGGAACAGTGAGCCTTCTAGGCAGATCACCTGACTGCCCCCTGGCTGGGAGCAATGACCCCACGAGGGACTGACCAGGACCCCAAAGCAGGAGTGACCATCCCTGAACGGAGCTGAAGTGCTTCTCCAGCAGCAGGGACTATTCCAGAATCGCAAGGAACCAGACCCGAGGTAGACACCACCAGAGGACAGCCTGACGGAGGCCGCTCGGGCGCGCCTCTTGCTCCCCACCCCAGTTGGACAGCGGCAACATGAGCCAGGGACGCATCTGTGCGTGGTCACTGAAGGCCATTCACCATCCACTCCGCAAATCTAATTTAAAATTAGTGCTAAAGGATGAGTAAGACTCTGAATGTCAGCTCAATAAATCCTGAAGCAATCCAAGGTGACATGGCATCTCTCTGCTTTTCAGAGCACACGTGGTGGCGTGCTTGTCTTTTGTTCTCCCCTAATTTCCAATTTTCCCTTTTAGAGGAAAAGGGAGAAAAGACACTAAGGTTTCCTTGAGAACCGTGAGCATGCACAGACCACCCTTGGGCATATCTTCATGGATTCCCAGTGCAATCCTGCTGCTTAGTTTTTAACTGAGGCTGGGAGGAGGCGTTAGACACGCTGCTGTGGGAGGCACCACTGGTGCTAGACGAGCTGGGGTTCAGGGGGGAAGCGCTCCCACGGGCACTGTCGCCACACCTGCACGCTGAGCACGGCTGCTGCGGGGTAAGGCAGTACGGCCACGGAAACAAGAAAGTGTCCCACGCAACAGCAGGCCACGTAACGTACAGTGGCCAGCAGAGGAGCCCAGGCATCCCTGTGCCCAGGGAGGAATTAACGAGGACGGAGGACACAGACAGGTCAAGGTCAGCGTACAGGTCAAGGTACACTCCAGGAAGCTCCACAGTTCTAAAGTTCTTTACTCCCAGATCCCCAAATTTCTCTTCCAGCCTTAAGTCCTACCACAGACTCAAACGTCAAGGACTCCAAACTATCCACCAAATCAAGAAGAAATTGCTTATGTTTGGGGCTGGGGTCATGGCTCGGTGGTAGAGCACTTGCCTGGCTTGCACGAGGCCTTGGGTTCAATCCCCAAAACCACCAAAGGGGGGGGGGCACTTGTGTATGCTTGCTTCAAGACCCTCACAATATTGGCCCAACTCATGTCATACTCCTCCCAAGTGTGGCACTCTTGCCATTGTTAAAAACACTTGGAACAGGCCCGTCTGACTCGTGCGTGTGTGCACGTGTGTGTGGTACTGGGGATTGCACCCAGGAGTGTTCTACCTCAAGCTACACCCCCAGCCCTTTATTATTTTTGTTTTGAAACAGGGTCTCGCTAGGTTGATGAGGCTGGCTTCGAACCTGCACTCCTCCTGTCTCAGCCTCCCAAGTACTGGGATTACAGGAGTGCGCCACCACACTGGGCACCTGTGAAACTCTTACTGATGCAACGAATTCTACTACAGTGGGAGGTGACGCCACCCTGCTGTCAATCACCGGGGACATGATTTTTTTCTCTCTCTCTGGGTGGGGATTAATACGAGGACAAAGTAAGGACCTGCGTTGAGCAGCGTCTGTCCTTTACTGCGATGCTACGCGCTCTATTCCTTAGCATCCCGCAGGAGTGCTCCACATCGCCCCTGGTGGAGGAAACAAGAAAGCACCGATGCTTGCAAAGCCTACCATGTTCTAAGCAAACTCATCAGGAACTTCGCTTACATCACCCCGTGAATAGTTCACTCAAGAACTAGGTCTCAAGAGATGAAAGAACTGGTCAGACTTCCCGGGAACTGGCGCCACACGGCTCTTGCTTCTTCTCACTCCATAGACATTCAGTAAATGGGCACTGAGTGTCTACCCCGTGCCGGACACTGCTCAGACCCAAAGACGCCAATGTGCACAAAGTTAAGGACCTGGGAAGCGGGGTGCCACTGTAACTCTTTAAGAGTGGGTGGCGAGAGCTGCGCGTGGTGGCGCACGCTTGTAATCCCAGTACTTGGGAGGCTGAGACAGGAGGATCCGGGTTCGCGGTCAGCCTCAGCTACTTAGTGAGGCCCTCTGCAACTTAGTGAGACCCTATTTCAAAATAAAGATTTAAACGGTATTAACAGGGGAAGGGCGCTGGGGATTGAACCCAGGGTTAGAAGATACTAAGAGGTTTATGGGCTTCAGTGCTAAGCAAGCATGCTATCCCTGACCTATACCCCAGCACCTCACGTTTTGCTTGGTTGGCTGGTTGTCTTTCGTAGACCTGCAGATTGGACTCCGAGGAGCTCTACCAATGATTATGCCCCCAGCTCTTTTTTTATTTTGAAACAGGATCTCACTAAGTTTTCCCACAGTGGCCTTGGACCTACGGTCCTCCTTCTTAGCCTCCCACATACTGGGACTACAAGCGAACACCACTCCACCCAGTCCCTATTTCAAAGTTTTTTAAAAATGCAACAGATATTTCTTCATTGAGCCCCCCTTTGTACTAAGTACCTAAAACAATGGATGAGCTACGATAATAGATACAAGCAAACCAAACTCATTTTCACCAGTGAGTTAATCCGTGTTTTGATGGCCTAGAATGCGTACCATTTCTAATCACTTATTTAGAGTAACTAGCATGTGTGTACACACACAGAAAAAAACACACACCTGCCTGCACTGAAACCCATAAATCACTGAATATCTCAGAGCTATTAGAAAACATTAATTCAATTCCTCCAGCTAAATTACATTTCGCAATTTCCATCAATGGACTTGAATAGAACCTGGAGATGATTAATGTTTTATCAGAGATTGCCAGGCAGGGGAGCAGGGAGCCTGCCACTCCGGATCGGGAAAGTTAGTTCAGTACCACAGAGGAGGAGAGACCCAGCAATCCTTGTCTCCGTATTATTATGTAAACGTAGGAGGAAAACGCTTGAGAAAGTTTAACTTATTTAGGAATTCATTTCTGTCATTTAAGGCTTGATATTGTTCTCTTAGCAGAAACCAAGAGACCAAAGGGTTTTGAGAAGGCTTAGAAATCTCACGGTTAAGCAGGGTGCGGTGGCAATCCCAGTACTTGGGAGGCTGAGAAAGGAGGATGGAAGGTTAGAGGCCAGCCTCAGCAACTCTGCAAGACCCTCAGTAACTTAGTGAGATCCTGTTTCAAAATAAAAAGGGCTCGAGGTGTATCTTGGTGGTAGAACATCCCTGAGTTCAACTGGAAGAAAGGAAGAAATATCTCATTGTTAAAAAGATGAATACTAGCGTGTGGCTTTATAAATAAGCCTCTGCTACTCAGCTATATAAAGCTCAACCATTTTTCATGGATTTACATTTATTAGAGCCCACAATTATGACTTCTGCCTTTCCAAGCAATCAAATGACAGCTTCCTGTTGCACCTCAGAGAGCGAAGAAAAGGCTTATTACTCCAACAGCCAACCGCAGGCCTGAGGACAACGGGGAGGAGAGAGGACGCGTCCGAGGATACATCGTGTGATCGACATCTCCTGTTCACGGGGAGGAGAGAGGACACATCGTGTGGTCGACACCTCCTGTTCAATCAAAGCCGCTCCCTGAAGCAGCCATGTGTACGTCGTCAATTTGGAAAAACTGCGGCTTGGAAATGACCCACAATTTACACCTAATTTAATGACTATTACTTTTAAACTTGTCTCTCCAACCACTAGAAAGACTTAATAAAATTGTACACAGTCATTTCTGTGATAAAAAGTGACTTAAATGAGCTTTTCCGGGGGTTTTATCTTAATTCTGCTATCCATTTACACAAATATTCATATCCCCAAAGCCCTTAGAAAAAGCTCCTCCTCTCTCACCCCAGCTTTGCAGGAGGCCAGGGACTCCCAGGAGTCACCAAGCCGTCCCATCCAGCCGTCCTGATGGCAGATGGGGATGAAGAAAGAAAACGGGCTTTAAAATAAGTAGACGCCTAACCCAGTCCTAGAAGTGGGGAGATGAGAAGGGAGGGCTGTGTTCCTTGATGCAGTCATCTCAACGAGCGGCAGGGGTTGCACTGGCAATTTTTAATATATTATCTAAATCTTAAATAAATCTGGAGAGAGATTGCCAGAGAGAGCAGGGATCTAACTAGCTTTAGACACATAAATAGGAAATTGCTCCCAGCTGTAGAGCTTAAAGACAGGGAAGGGAAATTGTACAACCCCAGAGCCAAAGACATTCCAAGACTGCTTCATCAAAGAAAGAGGGAAAACTCCCAGAAGTCTCTGGGCTCACAAGAGAACGGTCAAGGGAGCGCTCCCAGGGTCCTGGGGCAAGAAGCCAGTTAGTAGCTAATGGGTGTGATCATGAATACGTGAGACATGAGACGAAGACCAGCGGGGAAGGGCTTGGTATTCCTGGCAGCTGGCTTCGTGGTGACGGGGACAAGGCGGCCCCAGAACCCAAGGTCCTGGGAAGGTCAACCGCGCCTCCTCTGTGGGCGGTGCGCCTCCTCCTCTACAAGTTTGTAATGGATTTTTGGCTTTTGTTTAAAATAGAATGATGTGGTGTGCGTGTGTGCGTGTGCGTGTGTGTGTGTACACTGGGGAGGGAAGCCAGAGCCTGGTACATACTGGGCAGGCACTCTGCCATGAGCTATACCCCCAGACCTTTGGTTTTTGTTTATATAGCATATAATCATGAAATACATGACATGTTTATATGTTTGTATATGGTGGGTTTTTTTTGCTTATAAGTGCCCCCAATAAGTTGTTTTTTTTTTTTTTTTGCGGTACTGGGGCTTGAACACAGGGGCATTCTACCTCCGAGCTATATCCCCAACCCTATTTTGTATTCTTTAATTTGAAACAGGGTCTCACTAAGTTGCAGAGGGCCTCACTAAGTACCTGAGGCTGGCCGCAAATCCGAATCCTCCTGTCTCGGCCTCCCAAGTACTGGGATTAGTACAAGAAACCAGTGGGATCCAGTAGAAAAGAGGCTGGAAAACAAGGGTCACCCACACACCCACCGTAAGACCAGAGCGGGAATATTTACAGATGTGTTCAGGGCAAGAGAGAAAACCTAAACCAGGCGGAGGGGGGAAAGGGGCTGCCCCAGACACAGGCGAGAGAATTTAAAATAATTTTAAAAGACAGAAAGGTAGTCTCCTTTTATTGCCACTGTGTACTAGCAATTTCAAAAAATGCCAAGCCGGGCGTGGTGGCGCAAGCCTGGAATCCCAGTACTTGGGAGGCTGATACAGGAGGATCACAGGTTCAAGGCCAGCTTACTGAGGCCCTCAGAAACTTAGTGAAACCCTGTTTCTAAATAAAAAATAAAATAGGGCTGGGGGTGTAACTCAGAGGTAGAATGCCCCTGAGTTCAATCCCCAGTATCAAAATAAATAAATAAATAAATGTTTAAAAACCAAGGTCAATAATGAAAAAAGAAAAAAAACCTGCTTCCCCAAAAGAATCCTTTTATTGGTCTAAGTTCAAAATAATCACTATGGCCAGGCGTGGTGGTGCACGCTTGTAACCCCAGTACTTGGGAGGCTGAGACCGGAGGATCCGGGTTCGCGGCCAGCCTCAGCTACTTAGTGAGGCCCTCCGCAACTTAGTGAGACCCGGTTTCAAAATAAAGAATTAAAACAATAGGGCTGGGGCTTGGAGGTAGAATGCCCCTGGGTTCAATCCCCAGTACCGCAAAAATAATCATCATCATCATCATCATCATCATCATCACTATGAACCGGTGTGGCAGCGCACATCTGCAATCCCAGTACTTGGAAGGTTGAAACAGGAGGATCACGGGTTCAAGGTCAACCTCAGCAACTTAGTGAGACCCTGTGCAACTAAGCAAAACATATTTCAAAATAAAAAGGGCTGGGAACATAGCTCAGAGGTAGAACACCCCTGGGTTCAATCCCCAGTACCACAAAAAAAAAAAAGTAAGAGCCACACTGGATGGTCATGCCTATAATCCCTGACTGAGACTGAGACAGGAGGATTGCAGGTGTGAAGTCAGCCCCAGCAGTTTAGCAAGACCCTCAGCAACTTAGCAAGACCTGGTTTCAAAATAAAGAGAGATGGGGATCCAGCTCAGAAATACAATGCCCTGGGTTCAATCCCAGAGAAAAGTAAAAATAAACAAAATGAGAAATAAAAAGGGCTGAGGATGTGGTTGGGAGGTAGAATGTCCCTGGATTCAATCCCCAGTCATACCTACCCCCAAAAAAAGATCCATGCTGGGTGTTAAGTACATTCATTACCTATGGTATGAAAGAACACTGAATTCAAAGCAACGTAAGTTCATCGGCACTAGGTTGGATTACTGAAATTGTGATGTGGAATATTGAAATTGTAGACTACTACCCAGAAACAATTCCTGCTACGCCCAACACAGATGACTCTCACGGACATAATAATGAGCCAAAGAATCCAGAAACTGTGGTGCACAAGGTCCGATTCCACTGCTGCAAAGTCCCACAACACCAAGGGCTTAATGTCCAGGGACGGATCAGAACCAGGAAGTGCAGAAGCCAGCCTTCCGGGAAATCTTCTATATCCTCATCTGACTGGCAGCTACATGGGTTTATAGATACACACACGTTTTTTCCAAGTCTTCCCTATATTCACACTTGAGTTATTTAAAATACCTTCTCCATTATCCACATACACGCGCAATTAACAGACAGTAGCCCTGAGGTTAAAAAAATGTAAAACACGTCCTCAATACCATTAGTGCCTTAAGAAATTGTTATATACACTTAACAGTAGTTGACAAACTGGGCTGTGGCTTTTAAACTTCAAAATACAATTGTATTCTGTCCTAATGTGCTAGTTTGGCTGACAGATTAGTATTCGTGGAAAAGAGAAATTACATTCAATTGCCAGGGTAGCAAAGGCTATCAAAATTAAGTACAATATATAGGTCCCGAGGGAGTGTCCCAGAAAAATAAATGTTGTGCTTTGAAAATCATTCTTTGCTGGCAGGTTGTCAAAATTGTTCCAGAATGAAGCATGGGCGCCTCGGTGGGCTGCGGGTTTAAATTAGAAAGGACCCCCTGCCTGGTGCTCCGCTGCCCTGGCTCAATGAAACTGCACCTCCCTCTCCTAAGAGCTCAGCTTTGTCCTTGTGGCCCCCTGCCCGTGGCAGAGAAGACAGGACACATTCCAAAGACCTCCGGGGTTATTACTCTACCCAAAGAAGTACTAACTTGCCTGGGATGCGTCTGCAAGGGCGGCCCCTCTGCGGACTTCCCTCCAAAATAATGCGAAAGGCAGCAGAACGGGAGGTAAAGGAACACACGGAGCAGCGGATGCCCCACTCAGGAGGGACAGTTTCACCCTGGGTTTGGGGAAAGGGGCTCCCAAGTCAATCGGAGTTCCACACACAGAACAGAATCGCAATTCACAAAGCAATCAGCAAAGAGGGGGGACCTCCAACAACCCCCAGAGTAGGTAACACCAAGCGAGGCCGTAATGTCCACTCCAGCATGCCAGATAGTTAGCAGAGGAGCAGCGAAGACAGGACATGAAGGACCAAGTTAAAGAGAGAAAGTGAGCCGACAACAGAAAACTTGCAGGGAGGTCACCTGCAGAGAGAAAGGTGGCTGTGTGCTGGGCTCAGGGAGAGAGGAGCACGAGCAGGGATGGAGAGCCTGAGGGCTTAGCCATTGGAATCCTGCAGTTTGGGCACCACTAACCTCTTGGGGTCAGGGTTGCTTAACCTAATAAACACAGGCTCCCAAGTACTGGGATTGTGATGATGCATAGTTAGAGCTTGTTAGCCAGAGTAACTTATTAGCGAGAGTGACTCCATACTTGTTACTCAGAACGACCTCAAAACTGGCCCTAAAACAGGGAAGTTGGCTCTGAAAAAATTAAACCAGGACATTGGCAGGATAGTTAACGGATTGTCTTAATAACATATTGTAACCTATTGTGTTATTGTTATCTTACTGACCGTCTATTCTTGCTTCTGTACTTTCGTTGTGCTTGGCTTGCTTGGCGTACCTGGATACTATGGGAACCATAGAGGCTTCCCACCCCCTGCTGTGGAAACCTGCCACGGGAACCTCAGCTTCACCTGAGCTTGTGTTGTGTCTTACCCTATATAAGAAAACGCTGGAGGACAGTCAAGGACTGCACTTGGCTCTCAAGCCTGTGTGGTCTTACTGGCCAGTGATAAAGACTCTCATTTAACACCTCTGATGGTCTGATTGGTCTTGACTGGGATGCTACCTCACAGGATTACAGAGGGAGGGAGGGAGGGAGGGAGGGAGGACCCTCAGAGTTATCAAACTGCAACCAGCCCATCGACAGAGGCAAGTAATTTCTTGGTCCTGTAAGAGAAGGGAACCCTAGAAACCAGCATATGCGTGTAGGCGTGTGTCACGGAACGTGCTCCAGGTGGGCGGGAGAAGCGTGACGGAGCACGGGCACCTCAAACTTTGGCAGAGTGACCAAGAGCCAGAGAGGACGAGTGGAAAGATTGGTCTAGAAAAAGGAGAACTCAAGTCTGACCCAATTCTCTCTGTCAGTCCGCGAGCTGCGGAGAACGGTGCCCCAGGGTTTCTCATGGATGGTTGGCTTCTCAGGGGTCTTCAGAGACAGAAGCTCCATTTCTATCAAATTGGAGTGAGCCCCAGCGCCGCCCTTACACAGCCAGGCACGTCAGGACTCGCCCGGATTGGTAGATGGATACACTGGAGACGTGCTTCAGCACCAATCTTAATCTCTGGAGGCCAATCGAAGTTTCCGGAAAGGCAGAACCAAGCTCTCTTTGTCGTACAGATTCCAAACTGACAGAATTTTACCCAATCCCACCCGTGAAGTCACTACATTGAAACCATGAAAAATGCCACGATATTCCAGAAAAATGCACAACACATGCAGGCTGTATTTGCAAACAGCCCTCCGGGGCACACGCAAGTGAGCTCAAAACTGGAGCATTTCATCAGAAACTCACATCAGAAATAAGACGACGACACCACTCCCAGGCTGAGGCTGAGGCGATGGGTCTCTGCCAACAATCGGAATTCTTAATGTGTAACAGCTCAGAAAACAGTTGAATAATTAAGTAACTTCTTGGGACCGCGGGAAAGACGGTAATGAGAGTGGAGAAGGGGCGATTCAGGGAAGGGACCCTCTGTTTTATACAAATTCTAATGGTCCCACAAATTCCCAGTGACAGATACCCTTAGCGATGTCTGTTTGTATGATTCTATTACTGTTCCGAATTTGTTGGAAATGGGAGGAGAAGGTAAGCCCACCCTTTGGGAAACACAGAAATGTCCCCGTGTGTCATGTGACACGCCCCGCCAGGCTCCCTCTGCACTCTGCAGGGGGCGAGGGCTTTACCAGCAAGGCAACTGTGACTAGCAGCCTCGCATGGTTAGAACCCAGGCAGCTCCTCTGCACGGCTCTTCTCCGGGGTCAGAATCAAGAACCCAAAAGCCAGGGGTGGTGGCGCAGGCTTGTAATCCCAGTACTTTGGGAGGCGGAGACCGGAGGATCTGGGTTCGCAGCCAGCCTCAGCTCTCTCTCTCTCTACTTAGTGAGGCCCGTGAGACCCGGTTTCAAAATAAAGTATAAAAAATAGGGCCAGGGGTGTAGCACAGAGGTAGAACGCCCCTGGGCTCAATCCCCAGCACCGCAAAAAAAAAAGAACCCAAGCTTGGGGAGGGACGGTCGGGTGCTATCTTTGTTTAGTTTTTTCATTTATTTGGGAGTAAGAGCACAGGCTTGGAGGAGGAGGCCCGCCATGCGCTAACGCACAGCCCCACGCTCACTTTCTATTTTGCTTTGTGGTCCGTGTCTTGACATTCGAAAGTTTTGAACAAAGTGGCCCGCGCATTGGTCCTGCAACCACGCCCCGCGACTCACACAGCTGGTCCCCAGGAAGAGCCGCCTTTGCTCTTGGGGGCGTACTGTCTCTAGCTACTCACCCAGCTCTGCCATATGCAGATGTTGTAGGGCCTCCCTATGCTAAACCGCCCAGCACGGGCCACTGCAGAGATCACAGCCAGAGACGAAGCTCCTCTGCAGGCCAGGCCAGTAAAACACAGTCGACTGAGCCTGGATCCACTCATCCCCCACCCGCTATCCCCACCCCTGTCCCCGCTCCAACACTGTTTAGAGTGTAAGAGATGTTATGAAAACTATGGAAGAGAGAAATCATTGTCTTTCCATTGGACATAAAACCCCACAGCCCTCAGCATGTAAAAAAAAAACCTAGACACACCACATCAGTGACTTATTCATAAGGTGACTAATTTGGGATTTCAGGCAGTATTTCTTCTAAAGTGATAGAAAAAACATTTCTAAACCTAACCACTCCAGCCCTGATGTGGAAACCCAGGAACATTTTCAACTCCACAGTTATTTCTGGTCAATTAATTATAACAATCTAACATTA
Source organism: Glis glis (assembly GCA_004027185.1). Taxonomy (NCBI): domain Eukaryota; kingdom Metazoa; phylum Chordata; class Mammalia; order Rodentia; family Gliridae; genus Glis; species Glis glis. The sequence continues at coordinate 14,776 of PVJS01012711.1, read as the reverse complement.
ATATTCACACATTAAAACAAGAGTCCTCTACCAATACGGGGCTAAAATTAGCCAATGCATAAAGATGAGCTCTATGAATTTAACAGGATAAAGTTCGAGGGCCTCAAAACCCAGCAAGCGCGGCGCAGTCTGCGGGGCAGATTTTCAACAGATGGAAAGCCCAATGGTGTCGGGGGCAGAGTCTACCTCGAGAACGTCAGGACCCTGGGGACAGCGGCGCCGCCTCTTGTGGTTGAACGAGATTCCCGGAGTGCCTGAGAGATCAAGACAGCCAGCGTTTATTTCCCCTTCTCAACAGCGTGTTTCAAGACATGGAAAAGTATCACAAAGTCACGAAGTGATGTGCAATGGGCTGTACGAGAAAATCCATTTGACATAATTATCCTTGGAGAAGCTGGACAGCCTGCTGCAGAATGATTCTTTTCATTAAGAATAGTGAAGTGTTAGCCGGGTGTGGTGGCGCACGCTTGTCATCCCAGTACTTGGGAGGCTGAGACAGGAGGATCGCAGATTCAAGACCAGCCTCAGCAACTTAGCAAGACCCCCCCCCCGTTTCAAAATAAAATAAAATAAAAGGCTGGAGGTGTAGCTCGGAGGTAGAATGCCCCTGGGTTCAATCCCCAGTACCTCCCCCTCCAAAAAAAAAAAGAATAGTGAAGTTTTAATGAAGTAGAAACATACCAAACATGTAGACTTCTATAAATGTAGAGAGAGGCTGCCCATTAATTGTTTCAACATGTAGAATGTTCTACCACAGGTCCTCTGACTGAAGCTGCATTTGAGAGACTCATCAGCACCTGCTCCGGACCCCAGTGCACACCTGTCCCTTCCAATGTACAGTCCACTGGCAGCAGTTGGAAACAGCATTAACTACATCAGCCAGGGCACGTGGCAAGAAAGATGCGCCATTAAACCACCCTAAATCGCAGTAAGTCATCAGGTGCCCGGGCACACATCAGGGATAGGGCAGTCACTGGCTGTTCTTAGTTAGGAAGCCGCAGTTATGACGATTATCCTGAGAAATGCCCTGACGACACATGCAAACAGGAACTGTCACTACAGTACTGCTCAGAGAGATGACAGGAGAGGGCCGCATTCCTCCAACACTCGCTCCGCTATATGGGAAGAGAGCACCATCGTGCAGAAAACAGGAATGGAAACTGAGCCGCAGCGGACAGCCAGGCGGCTGATCAAATCAGCCAGAAAGTGGTGCATGTGGGCCTGTGTTGATCATCAAAGAAAGGAGAACGCAGATGGTACAAAGAACAGAATGAGGAACCTGCATGGTCACCGCTGAATACCCCTCACTCACTCGAGTCTCTGTCAAGTTCCTGGAATACTCTAGGCATGGTAGGAGGGTTTGGTTTTGTTTTCTAATAATGTTGGTATGGCCAGGCATGGTGGTGCATGCCTATAATCCCAACACTTGGGAGGCTGAGACAGGAGGATCGCAGGTGTGGGGCCAGCCTCAGCAACTTAGCAAGACCCTCAACTATTGAGCAAGACCCTGTTTCAAGATTAAAAAATAAATAAAATGAAACAGGCTGGGGTGTAGCTCAGAGTTAAAATGTACCTCAGTTCAATCCCCCAGTACCCCAAATAATAATGATAATAATAGATAATGTTGCTGGTGGTATTTTATTTTATTTCAGTTCATAACCTTTATTGGTTCTGAGAAAAATGAAGCTGAATACTGTACAGGTGTGAGTAACTGAGGTAGACACTTCTATAAAGCATGCCCCCAGCCAGGCGGGGTGGCACACACTTGTCATCCCAGTACTTGAGAGGCTGAGACCGGAGGACCGCAGGTTCGCGGCCAACCTCAGCTACTTAGTGAGGCCCTCTGCAACTTAGTGAGACCCTGTTTCAAACTAAAGAATAAAAAAATAGGGCTTGGGGTGCAGCTCGGAGGTAGAATGTCCCTGGGTTCAATCCCCGGTATCGCCAAAATAAAATAAAATAAAATAAAATAAAGCATGTCCCCTGTAGCCTTTGATTACAGAAAATATATGAGGCTTATCATACCTGCAAACTCAACTGAACAGGGCATGCGTGTGCACACGTTACATAAGTGTCTGCGCTGATGGCAAAGTTGGAAATTACAACTGTGCCCAAGTGTTCCTAATGACTGTAGAAATTAAGCCGCACCCAGCAAAATACATCCATGCGGTGACAGAGAAAATGAGGGTTTCCTTCCTTTTTTACAAAGTCCTCGTTGCTGAAAACATTCTAGGTCCTGAGCCACGTGAGAGCTGGAATCAGCCCGTTTTCACCATGCTGGCCAAACTCAGTCCCCAAAGCGGAAGAAACTCACACTGCTAGAATCAGGTGGCCTTAGCGCCAGTCGACACCGACAGTCACTAAGCTTTCAACGCCTGCAGAAGGCAAGACTCTGTGGTGGCTGGTAAAATTAATTATAGCTTTCAAAGGTATTCTATATTTACTAGTTACTTCCAAACATAAACACACACGAATAAATGTTTTCCATCACCCTTGTGTACCTGGAGTAAGACATTCCATAACCTCGCCTAACAACTAAATTAATTTACTCTTACACAATGAGAGCCCTCAACCTAAACTCAGAAAGGAAATAAGTCGGCCAAAAGGTGAAAATTTTTCTGGAAATACAAAGCAATTTTACAAGAAAGCATAACCCTTAGAGAGGCGTTGCCTGAACAAAACCAGAGCGACAACAGGTGGAAAAGCAGCGCGCAGAGGCCGCAGGTGCGGAGGAAAAGTGCAGAGAAGAAATGCGATGTGAGCACATGACCTCGGGCATCCGAAAACCTCTCCAATCTCATTCCAAATATGGCCAGAAAAACCACCTCGAAAAACCATGTTCAGAATTTCTTCCAACACAAATCAGAATGAAATTACAGGAAAATCTAAAGAACCTTCTAGATCATAGACCAACCACATGAATCCCGCCAGGCCCGAGGCCCCTTACATAATCGTCCATAATGAAACAGTAATTTTTATAAGTTAAAACCTGATAAAGTTATTTTTAATCCATGTAGCTCGGAGGCAGAATGCTGCTGGGTTCAATCCCCAGCACTGCCAAAAACAAACAAACAAACAAAAAAAGCATACCATAGTGATAGGTGCCTATCCATGTTTACAACAACACAACTCACGATAGCCAAGTTATGGAACCAGCCTAGGTGTCCATCAACAGATGAATGGATAAAGAAAATGTGGTCTATACACACAACGGAATTCTCCTCAGCCACAAAGAAGAACAAAATTATGTCATTTGCAGGAAAATGGATAGAACTAGAGAAAATTAAGCTTAGTGAGATGAGCCAGTCTCAGAATATCAAGGGTCATATGTTTTCTCTCCTCTGTGGAAACTAGAGAGAAAACAAGAAACAGAAGGGACGTTAGATCAATGAGCAGAGGGAGCAGGAGAATAATGGGAGGGGCTTGGTGGAGGCAGGAGGGGAGGGAAAAGGAGGAATGAGGAAGGAAAACAGTTTAAATAATGCTATGTCAGCATCTCCAGTACCCCCCACACACACACACGTTACATCCAAACATGAAGGTATGGCCACCACTCTCACTTACATGTATGGGGGGAGGGGTGAGACATGGAAGGAGACACACTAAGTGCTGTGTGCACCTCACTGTGATGTATAATTACAATGCACCAATAAAAGTATTAAAAATATCTGAACACAGCGAAGTGCACAGATAGTCAAAGGAGCGCTCTTGCACCCTGGTTAATGTGCGTGCACACAGGCTGGGACCACCTGCTTGCTTTCTCAATCATCTCTTACTTATACCTTTCTTACGTGTAATCTGTGACTTGCAAAAACATAGTCTCTCCTTTTCATGAGAAAGCAGCTCCGAACCCTTCCTATGGCTTGATACTTGAGCTCAACACATGGATGCAATTGCAAAGTGTATCTTGTAGGCATAACAGAGCCATGCATCATAAATACATGCCAGTAGCACGATGTTAAAATCATTACGTCTTATTTAATTACCATCCACTCTCTGAAATGCACATGGTCCAGTGTACAATTAATCACAATTATTCAGTCCCTCAGCACAGCACCACACAGCAGCCCCAGGAGCAGCGAATGTGGGCCTTCCTAGTCTTCTGTTCATAAGAACAGAAAGAACATCCGGACAATATGGCGCCACAGGAAAAGGGCAAACCAATTCATTTCCTGTAGAACAACAACAAAAAGTTCAAAAAAATAATTTTCCGCCCAATATCCTCTGGCAGACGGCTCCCAAGTTTCTGAGTTCATGGAGGAAGTTTTCTGCAGCCGATATGCAAAAACCAGTTTGAATCTTTTTCTGAAAGCTCTGTTATTATTTTATTTTTTTATTACACTGCATTGCAAGCTGGTCACTTGCTCCTCTTATGAACTAACATATTCAAGTTACTAAAACTGTAGCAATCATTGCTCCTGTAGGCCACCCTCACAGGAAGATTATAGACATGGTGGATGAGGACAGGCACACGCACGCATCCATGTGTTTGCACACCAGATGTAGCTTCCAAAGGCAAAGAGCTACTACATTCGGGGAAAGGAAAAAAAAGATATATTCCTGATTGAAAAAAAAAATGCTCCTTCATGGAAAGAATGATCACGGTATTTTAATTCGGCCAACACAGAGAAGTTCCTTGGGTCTGTCGCCTCTCTCCCACTGCATGGGACAAGAGGAGCAGTTCTCTAAGAGGGACCCACCGGAACCTGCGGGAACCATCTCAGAGCTGGCCCTGGAGACCAGCGGATCGGAGCCGAGGCTCCGGAGAACCTAACTGTGGGACTATTGAGAAGTTGTCTAAAAACAAGCACTCAGAGGATGAAGAGAAAGAGGAATAAAACTATAAATGTAAAAGGAAGTCAGGGTGCAACCCAAAAACGTAACCTATTTAAGGACAACAAAACTGATTAGGAATGACAGAGTTTACTCACAAGTTATCTAATTATACCCAGAGCATCTTTCTTTAAATCGTACTTCAAATCATCTAACATACACTCAAATTATTAGTTGGAGCTGGGCCTGGTGGCGCATGCCTGTCATCCCAGTACGTGGGAGACTGAGACAGGAGGATTGCAGGTTCAAGACCAGCCTCAGCAACTTAGTGAGGCCCTCTGCAACTTAGTGAGACCCTGTTTCAAAATTAAAAAAAAAAAAAAGAATAAAGCAGGGCTGGGAGTGTAGCTCAAAGGTAGAATGCCCCCGGGTTCAACCCCAGTGCCAAAAAAAAAAAAAATTAGTTGATATTTTTGCTTGATTCTCTAAATAAAAACCTTTTATGTATATTTCAGTGTGTCTATAAATAAAATAGTAATTTTGCCCACCAGATGAGAACTGCCTATCGTTTCTTAACCTGAAAGCCAAGCCCGTGGGTTGGGGAAGAGATGGACAGCCTTCACAGGGCCAGCGGGCCAGCTCTCCAAACACAGCTCACAAAGAGACAGCCTCCTTCCAGCTCTCCAAACACAGCTCACAAAGAGACAGCCTCCTTCCAAGAACAAGAGGATCAGCTCAGGAAAGATCAAAATGACAGATTTTAAACTGTTCTGCCAAACTTAGTGAGACCCTGTCTCAAAATAAAATAAAAGTAGGGTTGGGGATGGAGCTCAGAGGTAGAATGCCCTTGGGTTCAGAACTCAGGGACATTCTACCTCCAAGCTATACCCCCAGCCCGATTTTATGTTTTATTTGGAAACAAGGTCTCACTAAGCTGTTGAGGCTGGTCTTGAACCTGCAATCTTCCTGTCTCAGCCTCCCAAGTACTGGGATTATAAGCATGCGCCACCATGCCCGGCTTTGAAATTTTAAAAATACTTCGAAAGATTAACTATAGCCTCTCCATAAATACTAGTACTCAGCTATATTGTCTGCCACCAAAAATCACAAGATTAAGCCGGGCGTGGTGGCGCACGCTTGTAATCCTAGTACTTGGGAGGCTGAGACAGGAGGATCGCAGGTTCGCAGCCAGCCTCAGCTACTTAGTGAGGCCCTCTACAACTTAGTGAAACGCTGTTTCAAAATAAAGAATTAAAAATAGGACTGGGGGCGTAGCTCAGAGGTTGAATGCCCCTGGGTTCAATCCCAAATACCAAAAAAAAAAAAAAATCACACGATTACCACAAAGAACCATCGAAGCTCTACCTTTCTAAACCATAACCCAGAGCGAAGTAGGTAAATAAGCACAAATATTCTGCCACTTCCTGTAAAATAAAGCTGCCTATTCTTTATTTAAAATGCTAGGAAGAACATAACACAAAATCATATTTGTTTATGAAGCGTTCAATGATGTCCAGCTGACAATGCCTGTCAACAAAGAGTCAGACTAAAATCAGAAGTCTCCCAGCCTAAGAACGTCCAACACTAGGAGACGCACAAATGTCCACGCATTTCAGAAACCCGTCTTGCTTTTGCTTGAACTTCAGAGGCTCCTGTAAAAAATGGAAATACGTTCCCTTTCCACCCACTTGAGATAACTTTCGTCAACTCTTGGTGACATGGAGTGGCATCTCGCAGCAGCGAAGCCAGCAGGTGAGAACACTTCTGTCACCGTGGCAAAGTCAGCCGTGGCTGGTGCTAGAACGAGCGGGTGACAAGAAGAACACTCTGGTAAATGCCTGTGAACCCCTCTTAAAAAAAAGGACCCCCCACAAAAACACTAACCACATAGACCTAAATCAAACCAAATGTATTTTTAAACCAGTAAACAGGTGAACCACTTTCAGGGCTTCTGTGTGCAAATTTTAACTAGGACATTCTGCCTGGTTGGCTGTTTTCAATTGCATCTTCAAAATATCAAAGTCCCCAGCACATCCAAGAGTCCAGCAGTTTTCCCTGCTCCGCTGTGTGGCCGAGGTGTTGGCTTTTCCACCCTGGCCTGCCCAGGCTCGGCCTGTCCATGCTCAGTAAGGGCAAGGTATGCATGAGGTGAGCCCAGCCTCCATCCTGGTCTCTCCTGCCACCCCTTCCCACAGGCTCTTTCGGTCCTCGGCCACACTGTGTCATTCCTGTGACTCAGCTGCACCCAGCCCAGGCCCCCCTCTCGTGCTCTGGCCCACCGCACGGTCCTGTAAATTCCTCAGGGCGCGGCTCAACTCCGTCCTCCACAAGTCGATGCTGGTCTCTCCACCACAGCAGACCCTGCACCTACAGCGTTCACTGGCTCTTGAATCGTTATGAAATGAATGAATGGTTTAAGCACCCTGCATTTTATTGTGTAGCTTTATAATGTATTCGCCAGCTTTCATTTCTTTCATTTTTATTTTAGCATCACCATGAGATTGAGCCTCCCCAAGCCCGGGCGGGCAGCTGGCTTCTCACATTGCTGAAGCTCCCCCCAGTGACTCACACGTCGTGATGGAGACAGGAGATGCTCACTTAATGCTGTCTCAGAGCATAAGTAGCATTTGAGAGTCGCCTGGCTTAACTACCCATTAAAAAGCTTCGAATGCCCTCTGCAATATTCCTGCTACCCACCCTTTGCCGGAACTGCCCCTCTCTCCTGGCAGCCTCCGCTAACTGTGCGAGGTCTGACTTTCCCAAGCGCTCCCTCGCGGGCACCCCGGCACTGCGCAGAACAGACCTACGCCTGTGTGTGGACAGCGCCAGAATAAACGTCCAGGTGCATCCTGCCACCTATTTCTGCAACAAATACTGAACGCCCACTACAAATGACCTACCACCCCCTTTGGCAGGCGCCAGGGACACAAAAAGCACCCCTACCACCTTCCCTCCCACCCCAGCTGGCGCCATTCCTGTGGAATTAAAAACAGGTAGAAAACGCAGACCTTGTTCAGACAGCCACACACCCCAGCTCATCAGCCGTGGGGCAGGATGTGAACTCGCCTCCCTTGGTGGCTCCAAAGGCCTCCCAGGTATTCAAGAAAACACCACCTGCCTCCCTAGCGACCAAGAGCTGCAGCATCGTCCATCCAAGGCCCACACGGCCGAACCGCGGCCACTGGTGACACCAGCCCCACTCGAGTTCTTCCGCTTCTTACCAGTGACTCTAGACTTGCCATCACTGGAGAACAAGTTTTCATGATAAACAAATTCTCCCTCTTCCTACACTCCCCATCGGAACCAGGAGGAGAACAAATTTTGCAAACAAAACTTTCACAGAACCCTACCACAGAAAAGAGCCAAAATCAATATTAACATAAACTTATGCCGGGCATGGTGGCACATGCTTGTAATCCCAGTACTTGGGAGGCTGAGACCGGAGGCCCTCCGCAACTTAGTGAGACCCCGTTTCAAAATAAAAAAGAATAGAACGGGCTGGGGATATAGCTTGGAGGTAGAATGCCCCTGGGTTCAATCCCCAGTACTGCAAAAAAAAAAAAAAGAATAAAAAATAGGGCTGGAGGTGTGGCCCAGAGGTAGAGTGCCCCTGGGTTCAACCCCCAGTACCACAAAAAAAAAGATGATATATTTGTATAATTCAAGCACTGCAAGAACATTCTTGAAAACTAGGACAAAACCCACAATTCATATCATGAACTGAATATGATGATATGATATGGAGATCATGAACTGAATACATGATATACATCATGAACTGACATGAACAGCAACTCCCCCTTCCCGCCTTTTATAAAAATCAACACATTATTAAAATACAACACTCTCTAAAGGAGCGTGCATGTTGTTACTCTCTAGAAGTTTTCATGAAAGACTGTCCTAATGAACAGAAATGTAATCATATTATGCACAGATTTTACAAATTTTTTAAACATTAGATTTCTCTCTAAAGTCTACGCTAAAGTACCAAAACTGAAAAGAGATTGTGTACCCAAGCATATTTTCATTTATAATGCATGTTGATAAAATAAGTACTCAAACCATGGAGCTCAAGTGATGTAACATTCTGTGCAAGACGAAGGAAGAGACTTCTCAAACAATACATGAATGCCAATCATTTATTTAATCATCATTTAATTTTCATGTTTCTTAAAATTCAGTAGATCTAGTTACTTCCAACGATAGCCAATTCCACAACTTTAAAGAGAATTTTAAAGAAACAAAATCAAGCTTATATTACATCTCACCACAATCCTTGCTAGAACAGCAGAGAGAACTCTTTGAAACAGGGCAATATTCCACGTGTATTAGAAACATACAAAAAAAAATAACAGCTATAGAACTGAATTTGGAAAACATTCTGGGGAAAAAGAGCATCATTCAGTCTAAGAAATTACTTTTTTCTGATGTTTACATTTCACATAAATTTTATATAAATATTAATTTGGGATTTGCAAACTGATGCTGGTTTATATGAAAACCCAAAGCCTCAAGATATCATGGGTTAACAGGGAAAGGAACTTCAAACAAGCAAATCATGCATTTGCAAGGAAATTATGTGTTCCCTTTGTTGAAGTTTCAAAAAATAATTCTACTTGGAACTTTTGCCTAAAAACCTAACCATTTCAATTGTTATAAGAGGATAGATTAGGTAATACTTATAGCGAGAAGTTTTCCTTCCCCTTTCTATAGTTGGGCTGGAGGGAGAAAGTCGTTCCAGAGATCAAAATGAGTTTTTATTTGTAAGTAAGATATCAATTACAATTAGACCCATCAGGCTCCATACATGCACTGAATAAATTAGGGTGGAATCAATTTATTGGACACATTTCAGTCAGGTATTTTCCATTTCTTTCACAAAGACAAGGGAAAAAACACTACTTCCTAGGACAGGGCAGTAAGAGAAGTGTCTAACGGATCAAATTGGGACTACGGAGCAAGTAGCATCCGCCAAAGCAACCCCAATAGATTTGGGGATGGTTCCTGCTGCTTGGAGGACCACCGACTGCAAACCCACAAAGATCCCTTCCAATGTGTAGCCGGAACCTCACAGAGGCGGCTCCACAGCCCCGTCCTGACATGTATTGACAGACTGGAGGAAATTAATACTCACCACGTTGCGCGTGACCCACCAGAAGAGCCCACCCGAGCCGCTCAAACACTCGGGATGAATCAAGTCACCTAGTTGTCACAGCCCTCTGCTCAGTGACTTGCCCAAAACAGCAAGCGCCGAAATAGCCAAGACTCTCAGCTTTTTTTTTTTTTTTGGTGGTGCCAGAGATTGAACCCAGGGGCATTCTACCTCCAGGCTACACCCCTAGCCCTACTTTTTATTCTTTATTTTGAAACCGGGTCTCACTAAGTTGCGGGGGGAGCCTTACTAAGTAGCTGAGGCTGGCCTCGAACCTGTGATCCTTTGGTCTCAGCCTCCTAAGTACTGGATGACAAGCGTGTGCCACCACACCCAGCTTCTCAGCTTTCGTTAGGAGTTTTGTTTTTTTTTTTTTGCGGTACCAGGGATTGAACACAGGGGCGTTCTACCTCCGCGCTACGCCCCCAGCCCTATTTTTTATACTTTATTTTGAAACCGGGTCTCACGAAGTTGCGGAGGGCCTCACTAAGGAGAGAGAGAGAGAGAGCTGAGGCTGGCCGCGAACCTGGATCCTCCGGTCTCCGCCTCCCAAAGTACTGGGATTACAAGCGTGCGCCACCACACCCGGCTTTTAGGAGATTATTTTTTGGATAATTTGTCATCGTCCTGAGGTCAGAGGTCCACAGCGCTGTTTATTCATTAAGCAAATATTGCGGATACAGTGTATTTAGACATGGAAAATATTGAGCATATAAATAAATAATCTGAATGAGACATGGAATATGTTTAGTATATAAATAAATATCTGACTGTAAATAAATTATAAAAATAAATGAAATGGATTATACATAAATAGCGAATGTATAATATAATAAAGTAAACATGTGGGAACGCACGCAACGGCCCTCTGTGGTCAGCTGAACTTGGCCTGAGTTACATCAACCACCCGCTCCTCCGTAAGTTAAACTTGAGATGGGACAGAAGTTTTTGGTTTTTATTTTTTGCGGTACTGGGGATTGAACCCAGGGACATTCTACCTCCGAGCTACACCCCCAGCCCTATTTTTTTATTCTTTGTTTTAAAACAAGGTCTCACTAAGTTGCTGAGGCTGGCCGCGAACCCAGATCCTCCTGTCTCAGCCTCCCAAATACTGGAATTACAAGCATGCGCCACCACACCCGGCTCAGGACAGAAGTTGCAAAAAGATGAGCCGGGTGTGGTAGTGTACACCTGTAATCCCAGTACTTGGGAGGCTGAGACAGGAGGATCGCAGGTTCGAAGTCAGCCTCAGCAACTTAGCGAGACCCTGTTTCCAAATAAAAAATAAAATAGGGCTGAGGGTATATCCCAGAAGTAGAAGTATCCTGGATTCCACCCCTAGTACCACAAAAAAAAAAAAAGGTAAAGACAAGCAATGACACGCCAGGATTTGAGAAACTACAAGTGATTCAAGTCCCTGTGAACCTACGCGTCCTCAGCACGGAGCTGGACCCTGCTCACCCACACTGGAAAGCAGGCTTCCTCTGCGCACGTCACCAGGCCATGTCTCATCTCCTGGAGGTTTAAACCATGGTCAAACACCTGCCCAGATGTGGCAGACGCCCACTGCAGGAGGCACCCATGGGGTCCAGGCTCCCAGCCTCCCAATGGCCAGGACCAACCGCAGCCACAATCCCAGGCCAGGTGCCCCAGGCCGCACCGTCCTCTCCTAGGAAGCTCGAGGAAGAGCGCAATTCTATGAACAAAGACATTTATCGTCCAACAACCCAAATCCCCAAGCGGTCACTCTGAAGCGAATCGCTATGTGACCAACGGTGCGAGGGCGCCTGCTCGCCTCTGCTGTCCCCTGCCCCAGCCATCGGTCCAGTGTTTCCACCTCTAAATATGGTATAAGACACAATCGCGCGTGGCCTAGAGAGGCAGGTGACTGTGGTCCAGGCAGGAGCATCGACTGGGTCCAGAGGAGGCCAGGGGCAGGGGCAGAGAGAGCATTCTCCGGGCTGAGCAGCCGCCCTGCCCTGGCGGGGGGCAGTGGCCAGAGGCGGCAGGAGAGCCCAGGGTCTGGCTAGAACTGTGCCTGGGGCCCGGCCCGGTTGCCTCTCTGCCCGCCCCGGACCTCCAGCACCACAGAAACTGCAGATCTCAAAGAACCAACGCTGCCACTCCCGTTTCACAGCAGAGGGCTGGTATTTGGCTGGAAATAATCAGGCAATTATATTTAAACGTCAACAGGAGAGACCTAAAAATTCACAATGCTGTCAGTTAAAAAGAGGGAGAAACTCATCTGTTAAAACCTCAGAGACTGGGTGCGTGCTAACTTCCCCTACCCCGTCTCCAGGCACCCTCCTGAGGACCCTGTCCACACCGCGCCCTGCCCTGCACACTCACGACCATGGCCACCATCACAGGTCACATCAGGCAGTGACCGAGGGGGCTGCCTCAGGCCAGAATGCCCCAGGTGCGCCTAGAGCCAAGGAGCTCGCTCTGGCTTTAAGGGGCTGTTAAAAGGCACACCAGCCAAAAACGCAGGTAGAGGGGGACAGACAGTCGGACACGGGTCATCAGGTACAGCTGCCGACGCCGGCTTCCGTGGCATCAACAGCAGGCAGGTAAAATTCAGAAATGCTGCTTTTAGAGAGAAATTAGAAAGGGGTTCACTAAAAGAAAATGTGTACTTTGAAACTGTGAATCTCATGCAGTTGAAAGCTAATTATACCGATTATATATAAATACAAATTGTTGTTAGCATTCAGCTCTAGAAAATAAACCCAGTGAGCTACAATTTCATAAAGGCATGACAATATTCACAGTGGTTCAAATATAAGAAATCAACTATCATTCTCATAGTGATTTTTCTAATCGTTTGTTTTTACTTCTATTAAGTCAAAATAGTGAACGGAACCCCGGGGCCGCAGATGGCTCAGGGAAGAAGAGGTTTAGGGTCACAGAGCGGGGCTTGCGCTGGCTCCCTGATCCTTGTGACCTGGAGCTCAGGACCGCCTGTCTGGACAGCAGCCTCCCCCCTTCAGTGCCTCTGCCTCTTGGGTCCCTGTGTGTCCTGTCCCCTGCCCCTTTCACATTAAAGAGGAGATGGAGCCGGGCATGGTGGCACATGCTTGTCATCCCAGTACTTGGGAGGCTGAGACTGGAGGATCTCAGGTTCGCGGCCAGCCTCAGCTACTTAGTGAGGCCCTCTGCAACTTAGTGAGACCCTGCTTCAAAATAAAGAACAAAAAATAGGGCTGGGGGTGTAGCTCGGAGGTAGAATACCCCTGGGTTCAATCTCCAGTACCGCAAAAAAAAAAAAAATGTAAAGAGAAAATGGGCACCGAGCTCAGGTGAGCAGGAGCTACCCAGTGTGGGAGAGCTATGGACGGTGCTGGAAGACAAACCTCTTCCCCGAATGAAACAGACCTGCATGAGTGCTGAGCCCCGAGGTGGCCTGGGGAGAACCCCGGGGCCCTCTCCAATGCAGCTTGTTCAGGAACCAAAAGAAATCGGGGAATAGTGAGAACTGATCCCCTAATTACTAAGGGGCTGTTAACAGATGAAGTCAATCTGTATTTGCTGATGCGGAAACATACCCAAGATACATGGCAGAGCAGTATGTATAGCAGGAAGCCATTTGTGTGTGTGTGGGGGGGGGGGGTTGAAAATGCTCAGATATATGCAGAGAGTTTCTGGAAGGATGCAGAAAAAAAAAGATAATTGTATTTTTCCTCCAGGGGAGGGAAGGGGAGAGGTATTCTGGGCATTTTTATTTATTTTCCACTTAACATACTTTTCTAGTTTTTTTTCCCCATAAGCATGTACCACTGATATAATTAAACAAGAAATACACAGGCAGGAAAGGAGCAGGGACTTGAGAGCTGGGCAGAGGCGAGTTGCTGAGCAGTTGTTCTGTTTAATAAGAAGAGGTGAAAGCAGGGCAAACGTGTTCCTGCGTGCGCCATGCGTCGCAGAGGACAAGAACACCTCCCCGGAGACCTGGGGACAGCGCGTTGCTCTGCAGAGACCCCGAAGTTGGTGCTGTCAAATATATTACGATTGAACACAAGTTCAAGCACCATTTCCAGGTCTGTGAGCCTTTTCGGCATGCTGGTGAGTTCTAGTTAAGATTAAAGCTGTGAGGCTGCAAACGGGTATGAACGCAGCAAGCGGGCCAAGATGGCATTGCTGACGGCAAAGAAGGAGCCGGAAACGAAGGGATTTAATGTCCAGTGCTCACCTGAAGAATGTGTCCCCAGTGGGTCCCCACACAGTGATTCCCACCTGCAGGCCCAGCGCAAGCTCGGACATTTCCCATCATAACACGGCTCGACACACGAGGAGAGGGATGCCCAGCGTGGGCACTGCGGGCTGCACAAGCTCGCCCAAGGCTGCTTTCCTGAAACCCCGGGCCTCTACTCGGGCTGCATCTGCAGATACGTGCTAAGGCTCAGCCCCGCAGACTGTGCGGCCAGGGAGCATGAGGACATCCGGGGCTGCTGAGGTCACTCCGGTCACCTTCCTTCCTGAGGGGAGATGCCAGACAGGACCGACGGCCGAGGTGCGTGCCCTGGAGCCAGAAAGGACACTTCTCACCCCAATCCCTCCTCCTCCCAGCATGGGAAAGCTTCTCAACCTTTCTCTCTGTCCTGAGGGACCTCAGGGGTATGCACCAGTCCCCGAGGAACGGCATCCCTATTTGATGGGGTGAAGAGAAGTAAGTGAGATCGTAAGTCCTTAGCACCTAGTAAACGTCAAGGATCTATTACCTGTGATTCTGAACACTTCAATCTCCGTTTTATATTTATTTATTGTTAAGACTAGAAAATGAGCCCAGAGGCTTCTACCACTGAGCTACATCCCCAGCCCTTTCTTTTTTTTTTTTTTTTTTTTTTTTTTTTT
>PVJS01012710.1:0-43362 GCA_004027185.1 Glis glis | reverse complement strand
CTCTCTCTCTCTCTCTCTCTCTCCCTGTCTCTCTCCCCCTGTCTCTCTCTCTCTCTCTCTCTGTCTCTACTTAGTGAGGCCCTCCACAACTTCGTGAGACCCGGTTTCAAAAAAAAATAAAGTATAAAAAATAGGGCCAGGGGTGTAGCGCGGAGGTGGAACGCCCCTGGGTTCAATCCCCGGTACCGAAAAAAAAAATCGCAAAGAAAAGATATCTAGAGTAGAGATCAGTAAACATTCTCTTTAAAGGGCCAGTTAGTGTTATTTTGGGTTTCATGAGCTATGTGGTTCTCTGCTGCAGCTACACAACTCAGCAGTTACAGTGTGAGAGCAGCCAGAGACAATGCATAAACTAATGAGCATGGCTGTGTTTCAAGAAAAAAAACATTACTTAGGAAAACCAGTGGGGAGCAGATTGGCTCTTGGGTCATAGTTTGCTGACCCGGATCTGGAATAACACATACTACCCTGCTGAAAGGGTTACCTACAGGGAGGAAACCAGAACCAATGAGGGATAGTCAAAGGGAATGTTCTCTTCTCTGCATTGTTAGATTTGTTTTTCCATCAAAATTATATTCACGAATTGCTTCTATGATAAAAAAAACATGTCAAAAAGTAATAATAGTAATTAAAAATAATTTTAATCTACTTCACCTGCCATTTTAAGTACTAATACTCTGATTTGACTAACTTTTCTAAGATCTTCCTGAGAGGCATCCATGCAGCAATCTTCCTGGCAGGAAAGTGCCAGGGCTTTTTTCTCCTATTAACCCTCCTGGATGTATTAGAAGGTTGCAGCCCAGAGCCTGCAGAACTATAAAGGACAAAGAACACTGGGGCAGAATCCCACTTTGAAAAGCTCACAGAGCAACCAACTTCTCCAGTAAATGAGGACAAGCTGCTCTGTGTTATGTTTCCTCTTTAAATATTTTTTTTACATCAAAAACACATTGCAGGGTAGTGAGGACTTCAGGGACATCCTACAAAAACAGGCTGCATAACTCTGATACTAAAAGCCAGCCTAGTTTTAATTAACTGCCAGCACTCAGCCACATCCTCCGGGCCCAGGTAGCCAATAACAATCTTGTAATTTCTAAATGTGAACGCCACTCAGGTGGAGACCAAATAGTGAGGTTTCAGCTTACCTCTTACAATGTAAACATGAAATTTCAGATATCCATAGCAACCGACCTCCCTCCACCTTAGACACCTTCTTCCAAAAAGGGGAGGAAAAAGCATTTCTGGGGGTGGGTGGCATGTAGACAGTTGCCCATTAAAACGATAGCATCAAAATATAAACAGCCAAACCTTTTCATCATTTATTGACAAACGACTTAACAGACTGCTAGTGAAAAATCCTTTAAAAACCTTTTTAGGCATTCTGGAAATGAAGACACCGGCAGCAAGTTAGATAGACAAGTGATTACAATGGTGCCACCAGGATCCTTAGTAAAACATATTTTGCTATGTATTTGTATGCCAATATTTAGTAGCGAAACAAAACCCGAGCACACCAACATGCCCCCAAGATCTCTAGCTCTGATTTTTACTAATTTAGCAACCAGCCAGGCTAGAGCAGAATAAAGAACTCATGGGCTGGAGACTCAGGCTGTCCTGATTCTGAAAGATCTGTGGATACCCGGAGCCCTGGAGCCGCCAGTCACTGCTGTGTCCAGAGGGCAAGAAACCAGGGCTGTCCTCCTGGCACACATGCATTCAACATTCTTTGCTGTCACCTTTTCCTTGGAAACTGTTTCTTCAGAGCCAGATATCAGTATTCAATTCAGCTCACAAAATAGTTACTTTCTAATGTCCACCAGCAGCCAAATAGATCAATACATACTGACATATTCACCCGGTAGAATACGACCTAGTCCTGAGAGTGAATGAATTGCAACTGTGCACAAAAACGTGAATAAATCTCAAGCATAATGTGAAACCAGAGATGCCAGCCACAGAGTGTGTGCAGTATGACAGCCACTGCAAAAAGCTGCATCGTAGGCAAAGCTCATCTGTGAGGTTAGAAGGCAGGACAGTGGTTATCCACAGGGGAAAGAGACGCTAGCTAGGTGGACTTTTGGGTTTCTCCCAATATTCTCCTAATATTGCTCTGAATTCTCGGTTGGAGGCTGGGTGCATGGGTGTGTTCACTCTGTAAAACTATTGAGCTGTGTGTTCCTGATTTGAGTACCTTCCTCATTATACTTTCAGAAAATTTGCAAATAGCCCGATAAGAAGTTGCCGAGCAGCGTACCTCCCCGGCTCTATGCAGGAACTAGGAAAACTAGGTGAATCTTTATCCTCCAGGAATTTATAGCCAAGTAGGGAAGATGACTTTAAAAAACAAAACCATATTGTTTATGTTAGAAGAACTATTCAGGTGTTAGGTAAAAGATGTTCTGGGAGCAGAAGGTGATGCTGAGCCGGGCTTTGTGTCATGAGTTCAAGAAGCATAAGGTAAGGAGAAGAACTTTCTAGATCTGGGCACCCCAGGAGGTTAGGGTGCAGCAGGATAGAAGAGCAGGATGCACAGGGACAGGAAATGAAAATCACACTCATGGGCTGGGCCCGGACAGCTACAAAGTGCCCATCGTGTTTATATATTTCTTGAGTACTTCACAGTTTTCCAAAGAGCCTTTTACTTTCATCCAATTGAAAGGCTCTCCTTTTCAAAGCATCTCCAAATACTGATGTACCAACTATGCAACATCAATAAGTTTGGGGAAGGAAGAGGGGAGAAAGGAAAGGAGCCCGCTACAAACAGCGATGCTTATGAATGGCGCAGCGGCAGCCACAATAACCATCCCTTATGCTTCATCCCTTATATGCACAGTCTGCTGCACTTAATCCTCACAATTCTAGGAGCTGAGGACTATTATTAGATCCATTTCACAGTTGCCAAAACTGAGGCCTCGCAAGGCTCACTCACTACCTACGGCCATGTAGCCAGGAGAACCTTGGCAGGAACCTGGTGGGTCTAACTCTGAAGCCTGTCCAGGAACGTTGCTGTGTGCATCCTTGGCGTGAGGTGGAAGGCCTGGTGGCAAGGCATCAATAATCTCCTTGCAACTTGCTTAGCAGTGAGAGGTCATAGGTCATAGAGGATAGTTCCCAAAGCCAACACAGTCAGGACAATAGCTTCTAGAACCTTCTAGAACCTTATGGCTTCTCATGCTTGGATGGGGGCTGATTTCTTCGCCAGGTGCATCCTCACTCTCAGAGTCTTTCTACTGAGGGATCCTTAAAACATATGGCACTTTAAAAAATGTGATTTTTTAAAAATACTTTTATTGGTACATTATAGTCTCACATCATAATATCATTCAGGGTGACAGTGACATACATGCACACAGCACTTGGTGAGCTTGGTGAGCTTTTAAAAATAGAGGTGGCTTTAAAATGTGTAGGATGTGAAAGACCTCAGGTCTGAGCCATCTCGGAAAATACCTGGAGGAAGTTATCTGGGCTCAACAAGGAGAACTGGGTATCTTCTAGTTGGAGATACAATTTAGCGACAATGACAGGGAATAACTACATTCCCACCAGCACAGCATCTAAGGACAAGTGTGTATCCTGAGGGAGAAGCCAAGGCAATATTCAGACGGGAGGCAGAGAGCTCTGTTGTGTAAGTCAGACTCTCCATTTTATTCGTCCTGGCTGTTTATCCACAACATAGGGTCTGATAGCAAAGTGCTGAACCCAGGCCCAGCGTGGCTGGGCAGCGCCGGCTTCCTTCCCACACCGCAACACAGCCTCCTGCTATTTCAGGCCTTGGTTCGGCAACACAGACGCCGCGGTCCTCCATCCTGGCTTGTGCAAAATTATGCGGTGGTTTGGTGAAGTCAACAAATAAGTAGAATGAACCACATTTGGGGGAAATGAAAAAGCAGCTGGCATCGGTTCTGGTCTTCAGAAGGTAGTAAATAAGGACAGCTATCCTCTGTTGCCTCTTATCTGAGCTTCTTTAAAGCTTCTTTAAAGAGTGTCACAAAGGGAAGAGAATGACAGGACAGGATCCCTTTAAAGCTTCTTTAAAGCAGCTTCTTATTGGGAAATGATTTCAAATTAGCAGATAAGTTGAGAAGAGAACCCCTATGCCCTTTCCCCAGATTCACCCATGGATAACTTTTTACCCCATTTATCATTTGTGCTCTCCCTTTATTGCTCTCTCATTCTTCCCTATTCCCCCAGTACTTCCTGCATTTCCTAATTAAAGAGATACATTCTTATATAACCACACAACAGTTATTGACTTCAGTATGTCTAATGCTGATGTAGCATTTCTAACTCATCCACTATTCATATTCAATTTTTTTTCTTTTTTTTTGCGGTACTGGGGATTGAACCCAGGGGTGTTCTACCTCTGAGCTACACCTCCAGCCCTATTTTTTATTCTTTATTTTGAAACCGGGTCTCACAAAGTTGCAGAGGGCCTCACTAAGTAGCTGAGGCTGGCCGCGAACCCGGATCCTCTGGTATCCGCCTCCCAAGTACTGGGATTACAAGCGTGTGCCACCATGCCTGGCTTCATATTCAATTTTGTTGGCTAACCCAATAATGTCCCTCTGGCTCAACACAAATGCTACCTTGACCATGATCCTGTCCCTGTCATTCTCTTCCCTTTGTGACACTCTTTAAATGCTTAGATTGCCTGTCTTATGATGATTAGTATATCTTGCTCCTCATTTGGGGGGAATTTACCTCCCCTACTAGACTGTAAACTTTTTTAAAGGCTGGGCCAGCATCTGTTAGATGAATTACTATGTGCATATATACATATATGAGGACTAATTTAAATGGCTGTCGAGTTCATTTATTTATATTAGGTGTTTTAATGACCTCCATGATGTCATTTAAAGAAATGAGTACTTTTTCCCTCTCTTAGCTTGGGAAGATTCACATAATGTAATATAATAACTTTTAAGTGGAGCTATTAAACTACAACAGTCTTTGCTCATGAGGTCAGTAAGTTTGTCTAAACATTTTTACCAAAATTTTATGCTGTTGTCATGTATTTTGAGCATATGGTTTGCTCAAAATTTGGATTACAATTCCAAAGCACCTTGACAAATGGAAGATCTAGTTTGAACAACACAGTCCATTTCAAGACTAGTTACACAGTAATCATTAAATGAAGGCTAATACAGTGCAGGAATGATGGCCAGTAGCATCTATGTGGAAAAAGAGTCTCAGGAGGGGGTGGGTGGATCATTATGATTACAAAAAACAAGGTCCACAGTGAGGCTAGTAAGGCAACTGTTAGAAGAGTTGGCTTGAATCACAGTGTAATTCCTTTATACCCTTCACTTGTGTTTTGGCTTTAGCCCATGTTTTATTCATCTATTCTCATCTAGAGGGATAAAGAACATTTGAATGTCCTCAAAAAGAGTCTCAGAAAATTATCCATTATGCCAAAGCTGTCGTACCTTCTCAAAAAACAACAAAAACAAACAGATTTAAAAGCAAAACCCAAAGCCCTTCCAATTTTAACTTCCAGACATCACCATAATCAATAATTTGATGCAACCATTTCAGTTACTTCCATGCACATGTATAAAATAGATATTTTTTCAGTATCAAATTACATTTACATACGTTTTTAACCTATTTATTTTGTAGCCTGCTTCATCTATTTACTTAAAAGTATACTACAAGCTGTCATCTTAAATTGCTAAATAGTATTTCTTTGTATGGATGCATCTTAACATATATAACTAGTCTCCTAGTAATAGTATTTCTAGACTTTTTATTTTGTGATATTGTAAACAATGCTATAATGAGCATTCTTGTAGTCTAGTTAAATCTTCTCCCTTGTCCTTAATTACTTCCCACAGGAATAATTCCTAGAAATAGAATTGCTCAGTATGTACATTGTTTGAAAGCTTATGATAATGAGTGTCACCAAGCTGCTTTTCAGCAATGGTGACAATTTTAACTCCTGTAGTAATGACAGAGGGAGCTGCTGCACCCACACCCATTCCAACCCCCAGCATTATCTTTGGCAAATAAATATGTGCAACATGGCTCCTGGTTTAGATTTGGATTTTTTAACTTATATTTCAGGCTAAACATTAAATAACTTTATTGGAAGCTTGTATTCTCCTTTTACAAGTTTTGGGCTATAAATACTTAAATGATAAAAAAGAAAACTAGAGAAGATAAAACAACATTTAAAGCATTATTTCAAATCCAGTAAAATGTAATTCCACTCCACATAATAACATAGGCGTTGAGAGAGAAACAAGGAAGGTTTGTTCCAAGTTTAAGCACAATGTCACTGATGAACAAAGCTCTTACTCTGCATCCATGAAGGATCAGAGCATTTTGTAAAGTGCCTGTCAAATTTTGGCGATTTTCTATTTTCTAGGGAGCTGAATGTTAAAAATCAATAGAAATGTTACCGCATTCATGCCATCTTTAGAAGGGTTAGACAGACTCATGCCCGCAACATTCAAAGCCATTTCTGTTTAGAATCTTGGGAAGAAACCTATTCCAAACTTCCAGAATCACAGCTGGCAGGCTATAATTTAGAGTTGCATACAGGATAATGTGTATTAGTCCATTACTAAGCTGTAAGTTGACACCAACCTTTGGAATTGCTTTCTCAGAGGAAATGTTGAAGAGCCAATGCCTCAATCATTTCCAACAGGGCTGGGGAAAACATTCAGACAACCCATTAGATCCTTTCATCTCACATTTTGATGATTTTCATCAAAAGGGAGGTGGAAAGGGGGTGATTAGACACAAATCTTCACTCTGGTGAACATCCAAACATGTATTTTTAAGCTCAAGACATTGATAACATATTGGCAAGTCTTGTCCCTACTTACATGAGCCGTCCCAGCTGTCCAGGATATCCTAATGGTAATGGACAAGTTTAGAGAGAGGAGACAGGATGGTGTGCAGATACTAAGGCAAATATTGCAATCTGTATTTTGACAAGCAAAAGGCATTTTTATGAATACCAACAGAAACCTTAAGTCACCAAGGATTAGGCTCAGGGTTTTCAGTTGCCGAAGTCTGTACTGTTACTGCACTCTCATTGCAAGATTAGAGGGCTGTTCTTTGGTGAAGCCTAAGAGTCTGCAATGATTACACCGGCTGGACTATGGCCACTTGATAGTCCAGTTAGTGACTTTATGGGAGAGCCCACTGTAGGCCAGGTCAAAGAGATAAGCGTCACCCTTGCCCGTGCAGTCTAGGTTGCTTCCGTCACAAATCGGGATGGACCGGATCCTCTGGTTTCATTAGCTATAAGCTGAACCACTGTGCCATGCTAGTTTTGTATATCTTTGTGTTTGGATAAACAGGACTTGATCTAAATCTATGCCTCCCATCACAATTAGCTGAAATCTAATAAACTCTCACAATTCTTTTTTAATGCGTATCTCATTTAATGTGTCTTGTCATTCCCCATTCTCACCAGAAACAGAAAAATGTGCATACCATCCAGCCCAGTGCTGTCCAATAGAAATATAACACATCACTTATGTAATTTAAAAAATTTCAGTAACCACATTTAAAAAGTAAGAAGGAAAGATGAAGTAATTTTAATGATGTACTCTACTAAACAGCAATAGCCCAACATATTACAATTTCAATATATAATCAATATAAGAACTATTGGGATATTTTTCGTTTCTTTTAATATCAAGTCTTCAAAATTCAGTTAATACTCACAGTG
Organism: Glis glis; assembly: GCA_004027185.1. Lineage (NCBI taxonomy): Eukaryota > Metazoa > Chordata > Mammalia > Rodentia > Gliridae > Glis > Glis glis. The sequence continues at coordinate 35,678 of PVJS01012710.1, read as the reverse complement.
CATCTCAATTTGCACTGCCACATTTCAAGTGCTCAATAGCCCCATGTGCTCAGTGGCTACTATATTGGAGGGAACCCACATTTAGAGAATAAAATGTGGTCAGGACTATTGAAGCAACATAAGGATAATTTGATATTCCAAACACACAAGATTGTAACCCATGATCACTATGCTTCATAAACCCTGCAATGCAAACAAACAAACTTGGGGAGATGCTCCATAAATCATCCATTCAATGCCTACACATGCTTTCCAACAAGCTTGACGACATCTCATTCCAATAGGGAAAATTCCTCTCAATAGTAGCCCCGAAGTGCAAAGCAAAGTGCCTCTCTTATTGTCCCTTGGTAAACCATGAACTATAAAGAGGTGCCCAATGGCAAGAACATACAACATTGTCCCCATGCTTTGATGCCAATTCCTGAAGGCCACTATGCCAACATTAACTTCCTGTAACTGTCCTGCAGGGAGAGCCTAGATTAAAAAAAAATGTGTTGGTAGGCAATACTCCATTATAATCTTCCCCTTCACTCAAATGCTGTTTGTACAATGAAATTATATAATTTCCAAATGTGTGCATCTTGTTTAAAGTAATTAAAAGAACGTTGAACAGATATTATGGGAAAGCTTAAACTGCTTCCCACAATAACATGCCATTGTTTCAACTGTGTAGAGGACTTTTGGAAATAAGCTATAAAATGTTGCTATCCCACAAAAATGATTCTTCGAGTACAGTCTTCCTTCATGCAACATAACCTATAATTTAGTAATAATAATAATACTTTGCATGTGGATAGTACTTTACTGTTTACAAAGCATGGTTTACCCCATCTCATTAAGCTTCATGAGAAACCTTGGGCGGCATAGATGGCAAAAGAAGTGAAATACAAGTTGTCAGTGGCTGTCTGCCAATATTTTACTTTCTTTAGGCACAACGACTATATACAAGGTCATTGTAGGGGGTCTCTCTGGCTTTTCTTTTTTTTTTAATTGCTATCAACAACTCTTTCTGTTTGCTTGATTAACTATGGTCATTTAGTTTTCACACGAAATAAGTCAAAGTTCTTGTCCCACCTAATCCTGGTCAAATAAATTCTACTAGCCAAAGCAATTTCTTTAGTACTCTACTTAAACAAAATGGTGGGCCAAAATCTTCACCCTAAAGCTGATTTACCATGTAAGTCACTTTGTATGTAGTCCTGGCTGGTGTGAGAACAGATAGGCCTCTGAAAAATCCCCACCCTCCAATGGAAAAAAAAAAAGGTATGAGGACAAAAAGTTCCTGAAAAATAAACCTCTGAGATGGAAAGACTGAATTTAGAGTTTCAGAAAAATGTGCTATGAGCATAGGGTTGGGAGAGAAGTTTGATGACAAGAAACAAGTAATAGAAGTCTTTAGATGGGAGGGTACTCAAGCCCAGAGAACTCATCAACTCCATTTTCAGAAAAAAAAAAATACAAGGAAACGCAGACATACGCTTTTGAAATCACAAAATAACTAATTAAATAGCTCTTCCCTTGCAAAGTATTTGAATATTATTCAAAACCTGGAGACCTGGCTTCACTGGTTGTTGCTTTTCCTCAGTTTCTACGTTAAAAATCAAGGAGGAAAATCGGAGGGAACATGTTTGTGCATGGAGTGAAAAATATACCATTTGGCTAATTATATATCTGCTACATATGTCCCGGCTCGCTGTCTTACACATAAAAGCCCCAGGAAGTCTGAGTATCATAAAAATAGCCCTTTTCAGCCCAGTATGGAAATGGGAAGGATTGAGAAGAAGGACCCGAACTTCATGTGTGGTTTTCACTTTCTCTCATTGTAAGTGCCACACATGGAGTACAGTAAGAACGGCAAACCGAGCAAAATAGGCTTTGGTTTCCTTAGTTAAACAGCTCAATATAGTTGGAAGCCCCCTCATGCCAAAGCAAGCTAACCAACCGGTCCTTCTCCAAACGGTTTTGCTTTCTGTGTCCTACAGAAACACAAAGGTTACTCACTTTGGAGCAACATTTGAAACACATTTCAAAATATACCGGAGCATGTGTAAGGAGATGTCTGAATCGCTGAAACCACCTTTCAACCCACTGATATTAAATAAGAAAAGAAAAAATCCTGAAGAAAAATTAGATTTTCCATTTGATTTGAATGAAGATTAAAAATATAACTTAGCAGCTGTTTAGTTTTATATCATTGAAATTCCAGTTTCGTATTTTTTAATTGCTACTATGAAAAATTCTTTGATTGCACTTGATGAAATTAAGTTTTGCCTTTTTAATGATTAAACATGGGAAAATTCAAGTGTGTTCTAGTTAAGAATTTAAATTATTGTGTGTGTTTAAATAATGAAGTAGAATCTACTGGGACATTGTTTGATCTCAAGGATAGATACAATACCCTGTAATTGTACAAAATACTTGCTCTCCTTCAGTTCTTTCAAAATGACTAAAATATTCCCTCAAAGAATAAGACAGCAAGCATTTACTGGGTTAAAAGGAAACTGTAGGACCATACTGCTCACAACCACATTGTGACAGGAGTCATTTTGGAGGGGAAAACGACATATTCATCATCAATCATTGTGTGACAGTCTCAGGAGTCACTGGTCAGTCAACACACTTGTAAATATGGTGCACATTCAACTTCCAGGATTTCATTTTGGAAGATGACCAGGGTGTTTGCAGACGAGAGAACAATCAGAGAACCAACTGGCTCATCAAAGACCCGAGATCACACAAAGATTTTTGATGAGGAAGCCCAGACCATGTGTTTCTTACTGTAGGCAGAAAAATCGGTTCCAGACTATTAGCTGAACCCTAAAATGGAACCAGTGAGCAGATTTAGCCTTGGTCTGCAATGAACACAGCGGACAAAATGGATGAGCAAGGGGAGCCGTGGGCCTCACGTAAAGGGCTTTCCCAGAACATGCCTCCTTGTCCCATAGATCCCTACATGGCATATGTAGGGATCTGTAGTATTTAAATGTTCACAGTCATAATAACATACTATTTACAGCAAAACCTCAAAAAATCTCAATAGGTTTATCAATATCCATGATAAATGTTACATTTCCTGTGAACAGTTCCAATTTGGGGATGAAAAAGTCATTACTTTCTGGCAAAGGAACTATTTTACTTTCTTTTAAAAGTACTGTATTTATGAATGCAAGAAAATACAATGCCAATTTGATAAATATTATGATCAACTTGACTTTATGAAGGTAGCTTTCATATTAGCACGGATTTTGTAGAGAGAGGCAGAGCATCCTTGACTGAATGCTGAAGTTGCCACCCATGACTAGGTCACTCAGTATCATTCTCTACAAATAGTCACGATAACACTAAAAATGGGGAGCAAACTTTCTCATATCTTGGTTCCCTAATGTAAGTACTTTTCATGAAATCTAAATTGAGTAAACAAAATGCCACAAATGGCACCATTAACAATAATATATAAAAGGGTGAAACTTGGAAAATCAGTTTCCTTTTATCTAATTTAAAGTCAACTAAGAACTGAAAAATCAACCTAGATTTTTCTTTAAATCAACTTTTAAGAATTAACCAAGAGTTGTGAAAATAATTGCCTTAAGATGTAGGGCCAATATGTGATAATGAGGGTGACTTTTCTTAAATAAACTTTTTAAAATAAACTTTTAATTTTACAATAATTTTAGATTTACCTAAAAGTGGCAAAGATAGTACATTCTCCTTGTATATCCTCCACCCAGTTTCCCCCATTGTTCACATCTCATTACAATGGCATTTGTCACAACTTAACACAATACTATTATCTAAAATCCATACTTTATTCAGCTTTCCTTAATTTTTACCTTAAGGTCCAGGTTCCTTTCCCAAGATCCCATCCAATTCATGACCTTGAGAGTTTTGAGCACTGCCAAGGTATTCGGGACAATCCTCCTCCACTGGGATTCATGTGATGTTTTTCTCCTGGTTATATTGACGTTGGGGGTTTGGGGGAAGAAGACCACAGAAGGGAAGTGTGCTTCTCATCATACTGTACTAAGGGTACACACCATGAACAGGATTTATCAATGATGACATTGACCTTGATTCCCTGGCTGAGGTAGTGCCATCTAGTTCCTCCACCACAGAGTTACTATTTCCCCCATACTGTTCTCCTTGGAAGGGAGTTCCTATGGGTAACCCATAAAAAGTGTGCAGAGTTAGTCTCCACCTCCTTGAAGACAAAAAAAAAATCTACACAATTCTTGTGTAGATTTTTACACAATTCTTATGTAAATAAAACCTACAAGATTCTTCTGCATGGGAGATCTGTCCATTTGCCCCCTTTATTTATTTATTCCATCATTTATTTACATCCTTATGGACTCGGGTATGGATTTGAGTTTGCCTATAACCCAATGATATGCTATTGATTTCATTGCTTGAATTGGTCCAGCTTTGACCACTAGGAGCTCTTTGAGTTTGTTCCTAAAGATCACCTTTTAAAAAGGACTATCTTTTCTGTTCTTGCTTTAGATTTTCCCCAAAAGCATACGAGAAGAATATGCCATTTTCATGTTGGCTTTACTGTTATTAAGGGTAAAACCAGATTCTTAAATTTGCTATGTGAGTCTCACACCCAGAGAAGAAAACAGGCTCAGTTCTTTCTTTAGTCTGTGGACAATCAAACGCTTGCCAGGAGTCCAACTACCCCTGTTAATCAGAACAAGGGACAGTTTCAGCTTTTCTCATACACTGTCAAACTCTTTTCTTTTACTTCGTTTCAGATATTTTCCTATGAAGTGTTGTTCTACGAAAAGAAACTAATTTTTAAATGTTTATAAACATCAAACCTATTAACCCTATTTGTGAAATTAACCTACATGTATGAAAATGGAATGGGAAACCACATGGCATTTAGAACTGAAATCAGTATAACATATTTCTAACAAGCCAGGCCAGAGCCAGTTTTGTTTCTTTCTCTCACGTTTGAGGAAACCCCTAGGTTACTAACATTGACTCAGTAATCAAATCCCATGTCTATATTTTTCTTTGGGATAGTAACTTGTAGAAAACATCATTTAGATATTTCAGAAAATTACAAATTTTCAAGAGTCATAGCCTTATATAAGTATATAAGAACACACAGCAAAACTCTGAGTTTACTGTTGAGAAAAAACCAGCATGGCGTAATTAAATTGTCATTCATGGTTATTTCTGGGTCGCCTGCTCTGTGCAGAAGCAACAGCTTCTTCGGCGTCCCACCCATCTTGCCTTTCCAGGCTGCAAGGACAAAGCTTCCAGAACTGATCTCACAAGGTCCAAATTCTGAAACCTCGTCTATGAAACGGAAAAGTCATGAATTCAGGGAAAGCGAGGCTATTCCTCGAATGGAAATATTTATAATATTATTTTAAAGGGGAAAAGAATGAGAAGACAAGGGGATGGGGGCCAAAAATAAATCCTCACAATCCAGAATTTAAAATAAGCGACACAAAGGAGACTGAGAAAAGTCGGCTCCATAGAAATTTCCCCCTCAAGGCCTCAGCAACCTTCCTTTCACCTCTGGGAAGTTGGTTCATTCTCTTTCCTAAGGAATTTCTTCAGCCTGACTGCTTTTAAAGGTGCCAAGAGCAACAAACCACAGCACAGAAAGGCAATTGCTAACGACACACAAAGACACACGTGCACGTACACGCACGCACGTACACGCAAGCACGCACGTACACGCACGCACGTACACGCACGCACGTACACGCACGCACGCACACACATGCACATGCGCACACAGCAGCTTCTCCCCTTCCTCGTCCATGCCTCCATAGCTGCCCTCAAGAGCCCCAGGGTGTTTTCCCATGGCCCGGAAGCCTAGGAGCAGCCCTGGCTCTTCTTCCTTGGTCACTGAGTGAAAAATAATTAGAAGAGAAAGGAAATAACCAAAAGGAAAACTACGAACACTCCCCATACCCCCCAAAATTACAACAGGGTGTCGTCTCTAGTTGACATTTAAACTGCGGGGTAGAGGTATTATAATGTGCTCCATAAAGTGTAGAGAGACAGAAAACCTGGCTGGTGAAAATTAAGTTAGTTGGATTTTCACTGAAAAAATTAAAATGATTCACCTGTGAAATAGAAAAGGTGGTTTTTTTGCCCCCCCCATTTGAGAAAAAGGGAAATAAAGGCACAAAGGTCAGCTGACTCCTGAAGGCCACCCAGAGAGCCTCTTGGGCCTCAGCTTCTCTTTAAAATAAAGGTTTACTTTAGATACTCAAATAGACATTTTTAAATGTTGTTCAAATCCCAAACCTCAACCACTGGCCCCCATGTTTACAGTGCAGGATTATACAAATTTCCCTTGGTCCTCCGAGGCCTCATCTAAGAGACTTGATTGATGCTCTCCGGCAGCCCCAGGCCAAGGGGCAGAAAGCTTCACGGAGCATACAGCCATTAGCTAATGGAAGACATTTTTCATCCTGTGGAAGGACAGATGGCTGCAGCCAGCTACAGGGCCAGCCAAAAGTGGCACCTACCAGCTATGAAGGACAGTGAGTGCCCAGTGCCCACAGGGTGAAGAAAACCCACATGAAACAGCGTTCAGATGCACCGAGAAGCGTATCAGAATACTTTTGGCATAAACTGACACCCCCATGGAAATGAACAGCAAGCGTGATCGCCGTGGCATTTTTAGTATTTTACTATTTTAGCATGACATCTTAAACGACTTGTACATGTTCCTGGGTGACCGAAGGGTGGGGAATTCTGCAGAATGTAACTTAAATGAGTGGTGGAGTTTCCAGAATTTCTTAGTAAGAAGTGCTTAGGTACAGCATTTTCTTTGGAAGGGCACTAGGGAGAGTGTTGGCTTGAAATTCAACTTGAAATTCTATTTACATGGTAGTTTGTAAAATATGAGGGACTGTCAATAGCTCGTCTCAAAGAACAGAGGAGCCCTTGGGATATCAAAGTTCTCCTTGGATCATTCTTAGCGTTGCCACTGCAGGTCAGGACACGCGGGGGTGAGAAGGGAGAATGCTTTGGGATCTGTAAAATCACGGCTGCCTCTCACTCACTCCACACCCCCACCCGTCCCCAGCCACAGCCCAGGAGGCCCAGGTTGTACAGATATTTTCTAGTCACTGCACCAGGTCAGAGGATAACTGGCAGGGCCAGTTGGAAAGTGACTGTGTAAACAGGGTTTTTATTTTCCCCGTTTCTGGCTCTCCATGAATAGAACTTTCACATAAGAACCTCGAGCTGATGGAAAAATTAGATAATCACACCCGGTTGCCCTAACCTACCATACTCATCCCCAGGAAAGGTCAGCTAAGGGCTCTGCAGATAGGTGAAGAAAAGGCAGTTGCCTAGTTTTGTTGAAGCCTTTTGGGAGACGAGGTAGAAAAAGATACGAAGAAACAACTCTGAAGAATTTTAGACAATTTTCTCATTCTGCCTGCTTTGACTGAATTAAAATAATTTCCATGTTTTTCAAAGCGCTGAAATCAGGCTGGGAGCAGTTTTCTAAAAAGTAAGCCAGCAGCGCCCTCTACTGTTGATTTTTCTGTATTGCGAACATATAAAACAGGACAAAATTGGGTTTAGCAGGGAAATGTCCCAGGAAAAGGCTACATATGCCAAGGAGATGACTGATACACACACACTAAAGGTTAAATGTGAAACTTTAGCTGTTTCTCAAAGCTAAGTTCTCTGTCATAAGAAAGCGAGGCCTTATGTGGCAAATACGAAAAGAAAACGGAGAACAACTTAGGTCTAATAGAATACAAATGTCTACTGATGATCCTATCTTTTTTTTAAATAAACAAACATTCAAATATTAAACAAAAATTTCCCCTTTAGCGGGAACTGTAAAAATAAACACATAGTGATATTTTTGAAATTCACATAATTTAAGCCAGTTTTTCCACTCACATCCAAGCGCTACTTACATACTCCAGTTTCAAATTTTCGGCACAGAAAAGCTCCCAATCACGGGCTTTTATTGGCAATGGAAAATGAAGTCCCAAAGCCCACAGCAAACTGACTTTATATGGGAAATATTTGATTTTGAGAAATGTTTTTATATTTGAGAAAGATAATTTTAAGTTAGAAGCATTTCCATCTGTGGCTAGTTTCTTTAAAGTAAATATTTTAAATATGAGGACCAGTATGATTTCTAAATATTCTCTGTTAGGCAGTTCAGTCACATTGGTGTAACACTGTGTATACTCCCAGAGACAAATCAAGTCTCAAAGCTTTGAGAGTCTACAGAATTTCAAAGTAGCAATAACCAGTTATTTCCTTTCTGGCCAGTCAATCTCCTTTCATTCTGGTGAGCTGACTTTTTTGTTGTTGTTGAATTGATACTACTGCAAAGGATACCAACAGTTTCAGTTTCTCTGCCTGTGAGCTACCATAGGGAAGCCTTTCTATTGACACGTCCCATTGAAAGAGAAGAAATGTCCTAACCTAATGGAAGAGCAGACAAGGAAAACAGAGATTGCTAATATGGGAATTTGTATATACAGATTTATGTCCTGTTAGGGTGAAAAGTGAAATTTTCTGATTTCATTTCATTGACAAAGAGGAATTCCATTCTGTGAATTTATGGCTTTTGATTACAGTTTTCCACAAACTCTTGGAGACACTGAAAGAATACATTGAATATTTTGCAAGTTTCTCATGCATGATGATTCCTATAATTTTATAGTTCTAAGGGAACAGAAGGATCATCAGCCTAATCCCACTCCTGAGAATGTGGCTCCTCTTAGCATTCAATGAATTGATTTTTTAAAAATAGCTTTTCTAGATGCATATAAAAATCAAACATAAATATTATTTGATGATGTGGGCTCATAAAATGCAGATTAAGTAGAAAAAATAAAAACTTCCAAGATAAACCTAGGTTCAAAACCCAGCATTTCATCTTTATAACTATGTGACTGTGTGCATGTTAGTAGGACTTTCTGATCCTGTAAATACTTCTTGGAACTGTTGTGTTGGAGATAAGATGGGTGAAGCCTCTGGCATGTAGTGTACAATGAATGAAGGCTATCACTATATTTATTATTATTATTATTATTACTATGTGTTTGTCCTCCATGACTCTGTCACCGTACAAAAACATCATGCTTTGTTAATTAGGAAGAACTTAATTATTAAACTAACATGGAAGGAAATTATAGCACATGAAACAGAGCCCATTTAGTTGTCTCATTTAACACACAACTGAGAGTATTCATTTCAGGGACTTGAATGGATCAATGGATCTTGTAGGGTGTTATGGTTTGGGTTTAGAATGTCCCCCAAAAGCTCATGTGTTGAAAGGATGGTCCCCAATGCAGCAAGGTTCAGACGTAGTGCAGGCTGGAGGAGGTGGGGTCTTGGGGACTACATATGTCCCCTATAGATGTCCCCTCCTTCCCAGCCACCATGAGCTGAGTGTGGTTCTTCCTCCTCCACTCGGCTCTAAAGCCCTGGCACCAAGGTTCATGCCTTGGAGCCAGCCAATTATGGACTGATCTCTGAACTCATAAGCCCCAAATAAATCTTTTTTCCTCTAAGTTGTGCTTGTCAGGTATTTTGGTCACAGCAATGAAAAAGATGACTAAAACAAAGGGCCTAAAGTAGAAAATAAAACACTTCCATATTTCTCCTTCACTCAAATATTTTAAGTCTCTCTTAGTTAAACAGAGTGAGTCAATTTAAAAGTAGTGCATGAGTGATTTCATTTGCTTGGCTTCCCTTTCAGGACATGATGATCAGACTTCTGACTGCTCAAGCAGTCTGCTGTAGGCAAAGGCCACACGACTATGTGCCACAGCTGGGCATGGCTGGCACCCAGAGGAAAGCAGACTAGAGCTCTGTGAGGAATTTAAGGAAAATGTGAATTATTGCAAATGTCAATTCCTCAAAGGCAGACTTCATTCTCAAATTGCATGCCAGTGGAGCCACTAATAAATTATTAGGTATCTTCATTTTGAAATGCTTGTCCAACATTAACTAATTTGACCATATAATATTTTCAAAGAGATAATTATCATTCTCATCTTGCAGATGGGGAAATAAAGCAAGAATGATCATCACATTTAAAAAGGAACATTATTTCATATTATGACTAATATCAGATTCAGTTACCAATTTTATTAAAGGGCAAAAACATTCTGTCCACATACAAAAATGACATGACTGGCTCAATATGGGTACGGCATGTATTTTTAATGTTTTTTAAATGATGTGCCCCCTTCCTTAATCTACAGCCCACAGAAAGAATTTCAAGCAGTTTATAAAAATAATCATAATACAAAAGGATACCGTACAGAATTAAGGAAAATCTGATGAAGGAAAATAGTAAGGCCATGGACAAAAATAGCAGCCCCAACCTATTTACCTGCTGGAAGGGCATCAAAGCTGGGTGAAGGAAATATTCCTGGTGGACATAAGATGAAATGGGGTTTGAGTTGTTTTTCCAGGATGACAGGTCAGGTGCTCCTTTCAGACTTCTTACCTGGTGTTCTCAGTAAACCTGTCAATCGAGAGCCTGCTGGGGCTAATGTACAGCTGGCCACGAAGGGCCCTCCATACCCAAGTGCTTTGCATCAGGAGATTGAACTAACTGCAGATGGAAAGTGTTTTTTAAAAAATGTGTCCATACTGAAGATGTACAGACTTTTTTCATTATCCTGTAAACAATACAACTACTTACACAGAATTTGCATTGTATTAGGTATTGTAAATCATGTAGAGATGATCTGAAGTATACAGGAAGATGTGCATACGTTATGTGAAGTGCTATGCCATTTTATATAAGGGACTTGAGCATGCACAAATTTTGTTACCCACAGGAGTCCTGGAACCAATTCCCCAGGATACTGAGGGATGACTGTATGTAGTTTTGGCCGCAAAATAGGTTGAAGTGAAAAAGCTCACAAGTAGATGGAATGTCTGATTCTGCCCAAGATCACAGCTTCTTAACTGGTGTGCCACTAATGGGTGACAAGTGTGTCTAAGCAACTGATCCAGCCCTGGAATGAGTATGGGGTACCTTCTCCATCTACCCCAGTGTCCCATACAAATATAATTTTGATGCAGAAAATATTAGAAAACGCAACCCTAGCCAATTGAATGAATAACCCTATATCTTATTAGAGAGTCACTTGAAATCAAACTCATAGCCCAAAAGATTGGCAAAGTTACCATTCCCTTAATATTCTGTGTCGTCCATGCTTCCCCCTTACAGACATTTGAGATCTCCTGTGAAGTTGTTTCATTACTTGAATTCACTTCCTTTCAGGTTTTCACATCATGACCACCTTCCTTGGGACAAGGGCCAGGTTATGAAAAAAGCGCAGAGATAATATCCATCGATGGATCTGAAGATGCACTCATTATTATTATTTTTTTTTTTTTGCGGTACCGGGGATTGAACCCAGGGGTATTCTACCTCCAAGCTACACCCCTGGCCCTATTTTTTATCCTTTATTTTGAAACCATGTCTCACGAAGTTGCGGAGGGCCTCACTAAGTAGCTGAGGCTGGCCATGAACCCGGATTCTCCAGTCTTCACCTCCCAAGTACTGGGATTTTACAAGCATGCGCCACCACGCCCGGCAGATGCAATCATTATTAACGGCTACATTTCCCACCCAGGGTAGAACCACAAACGAGGCTCTGGGTCCTAAATAAAGACGCTAATCATGAAAGAGAAACTAACTGGCCTTAGGTGAATAAACCAAAGAAAAAGGTCTACATAAAAATATTTACAGGCTGCATTTACCCATGGAGGTAGATATTAATTAAAGAAATTTAATTAGCTTTCTTTTCTGCCAACTTGCAAAAGTTGGTTCTCATTTTGGGAACAAGAGGGAGTTGCATTTTCAGGGATGTGTGAAACCAACCCATTGTGACAATACTAACACACATGAAGTCCACCTTCACCTGGGTCCCACAGATCTCTGGCCATGAGGTGGTGTTCCCACAGTTCAGCAGCTGATCCAGACCAAATATAGGAAGGACAATAGCGGTGGGTTGTCAGCCTCTGATCAGGCCAGGAGCTAACGAGACTAGATGTGGACTCAGGCCGCCCCTCTTGCTCCTGCCTCCACTGCTGGCCAGCACCTTGCCTCACTCTTGCCACAGAGGGGGCAAGACCATGTGTAAGCTAGTGTGATTCCTTCTCCACTGCCAGAGAACCGCCTCGATGGAGGTCCTTCTGGTGGAAAATAGTTACATGATCAGAACAAGATTAGTCTCCTTAATTATGCACTCTTCATGTCACTGAAAATCAAGAGGTGGCTTTCCATCCTGAGCCAAGTGCCCTGTACACCGTGAACAGGATGTATTCAATATCATCAATGGGAAATGTCCTCGTGTTGTGGGATAAGCCAAACCAGAAGAACTCCTTCTACTCTAGCATGGCCTTTCCTTCTCCTCCAACTTTCAAATGATGAATGCTAAATAAGGAGACTTCAGAATGTTTGGACTACGTGCTCATAGATTTGGGTGCTTGGGAATTCGCTGTGCAGATGGTGGGGGGGGCGTTCTTCCTAATTTCTGAATTGTCTGACAGAAAATTTGTAACCAGTTGCAATGACCTTGAAACATGAATTTTACATTTTTTCTAATTTATCTTATTGATAGTATAATCCCCATTAGAGTAGAGGTTCTCAAAATCAGGTGCCTAGACCAGCAGCAGCAGGTGTGATGACCTAGGTAGGAATTTACTCCAGGTGCAAAGTCTCAGCCTCACTCCAGACCTATGAATTGGAAATTTAAAGGAAGGGGCCCAGGTGTTTGATTAGAACAAGCTCTTCAGGTGATTCTGATGCATGCTCAAATTTGAGAATCACCACATTATTTCCTGCTTCCCTTGCTGGTTCGACCAGTTCGTAAATCCTGAAGCTTTGGCCTCTGTACTGTTCGTGAATCTGTTTCTAATCTGCCAGTTCTGAATAATAGCGCTTGGTATGACTCCTCCAGTCCTTTCCTTCTCATCTCTGTCAGCCATTCTTGCCACTCAAAGGAAGCAGACAAGTACAACCAAGCACTGCCTCCGTGTCATCTCTCTGGGGATATATTCGTTTATTTTCTGTTACTATAGTGAAATACCTGATGCTGGAAAACTTGGAGAAGGAAAGTGCTTTATTTAGCTTGCATTTTGGGAGGCTCAAGGGCACGGCACCAGCATCAGTTTGGCTCTGGTGAAGACCTCAAGGCAGATGGCACAGAGGTGGCAAGAGGGAGGGATAACATGTGACACAGGAAGCCTGAGTGGCCAGGTGTGGCCAGGCCTATTCTAAGAACCCCCTTGTGATAACTAACCCAGGAGTCCCATTACTCCCTTAGGAAAGCATGACCCCCAATGACCTCCCGCTAGGCCCCTCCTCTTAAAGGTCCCACCATCTCAACACAGCCACACTGAGGACCACGCCTTCAACACATGAACCCTCAGGGGACAAACTGCGTCCAAACAGCAGCCAGGTCTCCTCCTCTGCCAGGCCTCCCTGACCTGCGTCATCTCCAGGCTCTGATGCCTGGCTCGCCTTGGCCTGGCTTCTCCTTGCCCTTGCAGCTCACTTCCTGGCCTCAGAGCACTTTGCTTTGGTCGCTGACAAGTTCGGACTCCCAAGCCTGTGAAGTTTCCCTGGCTCTAATACCCCTGTTCTGTCCTCATTTTTGACAGCAGTGGGAGTATTAAATCTTCTTTGCCAACTCTTTATACCATGGCCAGTACCCGCCATTCTTGCCGTTGGTTGACCCATGTCTGGATGAAGTCACCCTTCCTCTACTCTTCCATGCTAACCTAAAAACACCACACCTCCTAAGCCCCGCATTCATCACCCCAGCCTTCCTCACCTTCCATTAGTAAAGATTACAAATCTTTAATATTCTCCCAAGTACTGAGATTATAGGGACGTGCCACCACCACACCCCATCCAAAGGAATGACCATGACAACAGTGATGGCTGACATCACGAGAGCCAACAACCCCATTTTTAAAATGTTCAAAACAACCCCAGGAGAAGGTGTTATTATTACCTCTACTTTACAGGTAAAAAGTCTGGGTGCTTTCCCATGGTCATGTAGTCCTTCAGAAAATTTGAGCCTAGGGTCTGTGCCCTATAAATAGCCACAATATTAATGCTGATCTCTATTTACTGTTCCAAATGCCTTGATAAGTTACCCCAACACCAGCACCACCTGACCTCCGACTACTCTTCATGGAAACACTGTTCTCCTTGCTGACCCTACCCCTGGGCTTCCAGCTTTTGCTAATGCTGGGCCCTCTACCTGCAAGGTCATTCTAAGGACAGTAAGACAATGCATTTGTGTTGTTTGAAGCTGCTAAATTTGTGGTAGCTTGTTAAAGCAGCACTAAAAACTCTAATAGTCCCTAATCTACTGGGGAGTGGGGCAGGCACTAAACTAATAAATGCATAATAAAAATGTGATTAGGAACCAACAGAGTGTGGTGAGTGCACGGATCAGGTGCTGTGAGGGAAACCTCTTGGACATCACCACACTTTGGCACAGGTATTCTCTGGGCATGCAGATGGGCAGAGGGGGGTGCAGATGTTGCAGGTGAGCAAGGGAAGACTTAACGGCAGAATAACACAAGATCCCAGAAGTGAAGGGATCTAGGTGGAAGCAATCCTTCAGCTGTAGAACTTGGTTGTTAAATGCAAGCCACACGTCTGGCAATCAGGATGTGATTCAGTATAATGTGATTGTGTTCTGGGGTCCTGGCAGGAAGAGGTCTAGAGTCCAGAGCTCAGGATGAGCAGGAAGATGGTCCTGGGAAGGCATCTCCTAGACTGTATCTTGTGCTTCCTGTACCAACAGAGAGGGATCCCTGGGTGTAGATATCCTGTGTATTTGCAGAAGTGACTGCAATTGGGTGAAGGGTAGATTAGTTCTGCTGGCTGGAGTGAGGTAGAATATCTGGAATTATCTGTAAAGCTTTCAAGTCAGATGATCCTTCGATTAATAAGTCTGGAAACGGAGCTGTGTTCCCAGGGGATGACAATGAGGTTAGCAGAGAAGTGGAGAAATGTGACAAGGCTAAGAGGGCAGGGCAGCACAATCATTTGCATAAACATTTGCATAAGCATTTGTGTTGCCTGAAGAAAAGAGCATTCTCAAGGGTACTGCCCAGGACTCAGGGTTTTCTCAGCAGAGCAGAGAGGAAGCCAAAGTGCTGTTCCCTGTGGTTTGGTTCCAACTTGGGAGGGAATGACCTTGTTGGGATCAGTGTATATTCAGCCAGGAGCTGTCCCTGTTCAAGACCATTAGGAGAGGCGGAGACTGTCAGGCAGGTTCCATTTGGGAAAACCAAAATATGCCCCACCAGGAGGAGAAACATTTATTCTTCATCCAAAAGGTACTTATTAAACACCTGCTGGATGGCAGGCACTGCGCTGGGCACTGTGAGACAGACTCCTGGAGTTCACAAGGCTTATAGGCAAATCACCAAATAAATAATCTATGATAAGATAAACTGTACATTATAATTAGTACCATGAAGACATAAATAGGGTGATGTGACTAAGTCATGAGGTGGTCAGGGGAGAGAAGAAGAGGGAGGGCAGGTGTGATGTTAGATTGAGAGTTTGGCTGAGGAGTTTTACATATAAACTGAGAGCTGATGGATGAAAGTCAGAGGGCCACTCAGAAGGCTGGTGACAGAGTACACTGGGTTTCAGGTGGAGTAAAGTAGCTGCAAAAGGAAGCTGTGACATAGGAAAGAAATCAGGCCGTTCAAACAGAACAGAAAGGAGACCAGTGAAGTTGGGGGCAAGGGAACAGAGAGCAAGGCTCAGCCCAGGTAATGCAGGTCTCAAAGGATGTGGTAAGCTTAGATTGATCTCAAGAGCATCCAGGAGCTATGAAGGGGGGTAAGCAAAGGAACAATGTGATTTAATTATATTTTATGAAAGTCACTCCAGCTTCACCCCTCCTTCCTTCTATCAGTCCCTGGTTTTTCCTTCTTCATTTTTTTTTCTTCCATGGTCCAGGATTCTAATCCCTTTACATCTGAGAGAGAAGACCATGTGAGCCTAGCAGTGCTGACCACTGCAACCCCAGCTCCAGAACAACATGGTTACATGGAAGATGCTCAATAAATATGTGTTTAAACATGAAGAATTGAATTAGAACAGACTTCTGTTTTACATGTAATCAGCAACAAGGTCCTCACAGCCAAGAATATGGTTAGAAAACATCCTCATTGCTACTAGAACTCTAAGCATATCCAAATTGCAATAAACTGTACAAAAGGAAGGAAGGAAGGGAGGAAACGAATGATAAATAAAAATAAAAATATCCACATTGTGTTTTGTTTCTCCCAGAGTTCCTCCAGTTTTTATTTAGCCGTGTTTGTTTTGCTGTTTCATTACTGGGTTCCTCTTCTCCTCCCCATGAACTTTTGTCCCACCACTCTTTCCCTTTCATTTAGAACTGTCTTTATCCCAAGTCTTCCTCAGTAGTTCATCATTCTTCTCACCCTCCCTTTTTCTCTGTTTTAGTGTCTTTTTTTTTTTTCTTCAGACACTGTCTGGGAAAGCTGTGCCTCTCTAATTTTTTCCCTGCCATCCCATAGTCCTTCCATCAACCCCTACTCCCTAGCTTGTAATATAGTTTATGTCTTGTCTTAAAAGTAGTCTTTTGTTCCTTTACAGGTTGGGATCACATTTAACAAGGTACATTTTACTGCTGACTCTCGATAGGATAATGCGATGTGCTAGCTTTCCAGCGCTGACCCGTGGGGAGTGCTCTGTGAAAAGCCCTGCTCTGCTTGCTGTGTATTTAAGCCTGGCAGACTCTTTCTAAGCCAGATGCTGGGAGATCACAGGGAGTCCTAGATTCCTGGGCTGCTTGTGAGCAATCAACGATGCTCTCCAGTATCGGGCTATAGAATAAAACCCCTCATCCCCCAAAGAGTCCAGACTACTGGCTTAAATCCTAAATCCTACAAATTACCTAGAAAATTGCTTGGGAAATCAGAGAATTGAAGAATTGTTCAAGCAGTAATGTTTAGCTATTTGGCTTATTACTTCCTTTTGAAAGAACACCATGAGTCATTTTTTATTGCTTTCTGATGTAAGAGACTGCGTTATTTTCCCCAAAACACTTTTAATTGTCTTATCAGCAGTGTCTATCAGTACCAGTGGTTTTAAATATTAGATATTGAAAGACGGAACAGTGGATTCTAGCTCTAGTTACAGGTCACAATTCAGGTGCTAAGCGCTTGCTTTTATAGACTGGAATGTGGAAAAATAACTCATTTACTGAACTAGAGATCTCTGTGATAGAGTTCCATAAACAAATATTTTATTATTTCATGAAGTTATACATAAAAATGTATGCATTTTTATTAAGCATTGGGAGCTTCATCAAAAGCACCATTTCCCTGCATAGTTGTTTTAACAAGGCTAAAAAGAACATTCCATTGTTTTCTTCCTTAAATAAGATACCCATAGAGTGCTTAATGAATCTACCAACACATAAATACCATTTTGTATTCATTAAATTATAAAAAGAAAACAAAGCACACTGAACAATTACAAAACTTTCCACATATACCATTACCTTGAATTTTTTACCTGCTTAATTTCCAATTTGTTTTCATTCCTTTTATTTCTCACCCCTTATATTTTGTTAGTAGAGAGCCCAGCTCCATTTGCCTATGCTTTTCTATTTTCTACCTAACTGATAATACTCTTCAATAATATTCACTGCATTTTGAATAAATGTGAAACACTCGCTGGGACCAAAAAAAAAAAAAGAAAACCAAAAACAAAAAGTTGAATGAGACACATTTTCCTTCAAGCAGACTGCATTGTAATTAAGAATTCACAGAATAAGAACCAAACAGATTCAGTCATGGTGACAGTCAGAGAATGGGGACATGAACTTGGGTTGGGGAAACCTCTGTGATGAGATGGGTCTTGAGCAATGGAATGGGTAGGCCTGAGCTAACTGCACAGCAGAGGGAATAGCACTGAAGAATCAGGAGGGGCCAGGCGTGGCAGCACACAACTGCAATCCCAGTACGTGGGAGGCTGAAACAGGAGGATCACAAGTTTAAAGTCAGCCTGAGAAATTTAGTGAGGCTCTATTTCAAAATAAAATAAAAAAATAGGGCTGGGGGTGTAGCTCAGAGGTAGAACTCTCCCATGTTCAATCCCTAGTCCTACACACACACATACACACAAAAAGAACCGGAAGGAGTGAGACCCCAGGCACAGGAACAGGAATGTGAGCTGATTTTGGTGAAGAATGAGAAGACAGCCACCGCCTTACACGTGGAGGTGAGAAGGGGGTGGGCAGGCCGACTGCACAGCCTGAGCACCAGCCTATTCTCCTGCAAGACAGAAGCCCTAACATTTCTCCTGCAAACTTAGAGTCATTCAGAGAATTACACAATGGCTTTAAAAGCACTCACTATATGACCTTCATTCATTTGCTGGTACTCATATCTGTGATAGTGGTGCCACTTAAAACATGGAGCTAACACAAACTTAAACATGGAGCAAGAATTTATGCTTGTAGACAGATATTTTCCACTACCCGAGTAGTGTGGGACAAGAAAAAGCAAGTAGCTGAGAGATCAACAGCCCCGTCTTTGACTGAGCTGAAGATTTCAAAGGGGATGCTCTGCCTGCGAGCAGATCTCAGCAAGGAAGCTGGGAACGCACAGCTGCTTGGAGAGCTTAAGTGATTTAGCTTAATTCCTCTGTAAACTGTATTTTAAATGGCTATGAAACCACATTTCTGTGACTGGTATTGTTTAAAGGGATAGGAGCCCAGCTAAAACACTCTGGGTTTCTGTCATAAATATTCAGGTTTATCCCACTGAGACTTTTTTTCCTTAGCAGTCTCTAAGAATCAGCCACTTGCAAGCATTGAAGACTAGGCTGCCCACTGTGTATCATGAGGACTCTGTTTGGCATGTGCATTTCATTTTCTTGGAGATCCACTGGACTCTACCCTTTCAGGTTGCTTGGTTATGTTACTTTCTATAAATAAAAGAAGCAAGAGCAAATTCACTTTACCTCGATTTCCACAAAGGTAAGTGTAACTCCCCATCCCAAGAATATAAGCATAAAGCTTAAAGGTCTGTTTTGTAATATACTGAATGTAGCAACTGAGCCTCAATTTTATACCAAAGAAAAAGACCAATTCTAAGAATAAATGGAAGTAGAAGAGAAATCCTTCACCATTATCGGGGACTCACTGTGATCATATGGTAGAAAACACCTACAGACAGTGTTTTTAAAACCAATGGAAAAGTTTGATTAAAACAAAAAGTGGCATAGGTATGAAAAACAAGAAAAGGCATTAACAGGAACGGAGCCCCTCACTCTGTCAAGCAATCAAGACCCTTTATATGCAACATCTCATTTACTTTTCATGAACATCTATGCAGCAAGTGCTATTTCCCCATATACAGATGTAGAAACCACAGCTCCAGGGGATTAAGTAACTTGTTTAAGGTCACAGTTATAGGTGGTACAACAGGAATGCAAACCAAGGTCTCTCTGACTCACATTCGTCCATGCTTTACTCATTACACCACAACAAGGAGAAGGTTCTGGAAATAATAAGAACTTCAAGAAACATATTTGACACATAATTGAAAAAGGCTATTGACTGAACATGTCTATCAGAAAACTTGAAACATTTCTCTATATCTTTCTCAAGAAATGGATTTTGTGGAATAATCTGCAATGTATCCTGAGTGAATGCCTATCACTGGAGAGTCCTGCTGATAAGAAGTGTATAAGCCCCCCAAGAAGCATACCAGTCAATCAGAGAGCTAAGACACAAGTTAAAAATAGCTTGTAAAAAGCAGTATATTATCAATACTGAAATAAATGACTGCAAAGACTACAAAGTTTTCTAGTTTGGACGAGAGTTCCTTTTATATTGGGCTCGTCAGTGGAGAGCTCAAAGCAAGGATGAGATTGGTACTTCACTTTTAGGATGGGCAAAATTTTAACTTGCTCAGTGTTGGTAGGACAATGAAATGTCATCCATGAAATAGGAAAAAATCTCAAATGCAAAAGCCTAGTCTCTATCTCTTCCCCAAGAAAGACAAAGTCCCAGAGCACAACTCATGCAACAAAGTATAAATCCTTCAGCACAATCAGGGACCCAATGTGAGTGAGACACAGTCAGACCAGGGGGAGGGTCAATACTACTGAATCTGTGGTTGCTAAGCTTGGGGGAAGGAGGGAGAAAGTAGCCTCTTCAAGCACAAGGGTTCAGAGAGTATGGTTCTGCAGCTGGTAGGTCTACAACTCAAAGTATGGAACCCTCTCTGCACTGAGATCTGTATTCCTGGGCGCTATCCAGGGTACTGACTGATGCTATCACAATCTGACCCAGTGGACCAAGGCCTGCCTTATTTTATGCACATGTAACACGTGGACCTCTTTACTTCAATCACTCTGAAGCGACTGCTATTTATGACCTCAATTACTTCCCAAGCCTACTTACACCTTGTCTGTTTCCTATCACAGTTTATAAGTGTAGGCTCTCAATTTGGCACTCCAATGGGCATTCCAATAAGTAAACAGTGGAGGTGAAAACAGCATTTTAAACATAGGTCAGAAACAATAAAGTGACCTATTAATTTGAACTAGGTAACTTCTACAGAGAAATTGTAGAAATGAGCCTGTAAATGTAGGTTAAAATTGGCTTATGAAAAATATTGATATCAATTATAAGGACTTTTGACTTTATGCACAGTTTCAGTGTTATGAAGATTATTGATAAAACACGATGTAACAAAAAGCATGTTAGAACATTCAATATGGGAATATCATGCCAATGTGTTAGGAAAGATTCAGGTGGCAGGCAGATAGTAAAAAAACAAACAAACAAAAACAACAAACAGTTTTTAGAAAACATACTCCATCTTTAACTAAGATAGTTTTTTAGGGATTTGGAATTTCAGGAGGAGATTTTTCCAAGAATTAAAGATTGCATTCCATTCTGCTATTTACAAAAGGTATAGAAAGTTACTGGGAGATATGCACATATATATGTGAACACACATATGTGTATATTCCCCAATATTAACTCTAAGTCCAAAAAAAAATCCTTCTGTTGTGTCCTGTGTCTGTCATTAGCTAATAATGTTTTCCTTCATCTCCCAGCCTCCTCCCATTTTTGTTAAAAAATAATATGACCTATTTCTCAATGCTGAATATTTTTCACTATTCTTTTGCACAATTCCCCAGGCAAGGCACGTCATTTATGGTTCACCATTATGTGTTCTTGGAGCATCTCTTTCTCTTTCTGTCCATAAGTCCACCCATCCATCCATTATATGCCTTCATCTTCCATCGATGTCTGGGGAAAGAAGAACTGGGATCAAGAGCCAGAGGTCTGAGCTACAGTCCAAGTCCCTCTTAATGGTACCCTGGAAGTGATGTCATGTGGATTCTGTGATGCTGATGACTGTGTACCATAAGGCTATTGCCCGGTTGAGGGCACTCTACGTATCTAAATACCCCTTAAAATAGAGGACTCACCACACCTAATTATCAGCTATATAATAATATCTGTGCCTCCAGAAAATTAAGGCAATATTGGATTGGAAGTCTTCTGATCCAGCCACAAATGTTGCTGAACTGTCCACACACCCTCGGCATGCTGAGACTCTCCCCAGTCTGTCTTTGGGAGTTGCTTTCTGCCATCAGCCAAGTACTCCCACAGGAGCAGCCACCACTTCCTAGCAACAGGTACCCAAACTAACTGCACCTGCCAATGAGGCAAATTCTCATGCTTTTGAATTCTAGTTCTGCTTCTGCTAGTTATTGGCTGTGACTTCATGTTCGCTCTGCAATCTCTGTAAGCTTCGGTTTTTCTACCTCTCAAAGAAGAATAATTAGACTGACTTACTCCATCGGGTTTCTCTTTTCTTTTTCTTCCTTTTTTGAATTGGGGCACTCAGGGACATTCTACCTCTGAGATATATCCCCAGTCCTTTTATTTGTTTATTTATTTTTTACAATTTGAGACAGGGTCTCACTAAATTGCTGAGGCTGGCCTCTAACTTGTGACCCTCTTGCTTCAGCCTCCCAAGTCACTGGGATTAGAGGTATGTATCACTGCACCCAGCTCCCACAGTGTTTTTTTAAATATATAGTTAAATAAGAAATCAAAAGTACTAGCAAGGCCTGAAAAATGGCAGCATTCAAATAAACTGGGTTGTGGGGGTAATGAAGTGATGATGAGAAGCCATTTCTCTTCTTACAGGGAATATTCACATGAAAGCCAGTTTTTCCATGGGCTGAACCACTTCCAACATTGTCTCCCCTCTAGTCTGCTTCATTGTGTGTGGGCCCTCTTTTATGACAGCTTCATATCTTTGCTATATCTTCCAGTCCTTGGCATGGGTTACTGCCCAGCTGGAGCCAGCTGTGACTAGCCTTGCCTTCCTGCTGGAGTTAGATAAGGACACTTCAGAAAATTCACAGTGCCATTCTCTACAAAAGGAACACTCTCCCTCACAGGTCTCAGGCATGTGGGGTAAAATAGAGCAAAGCATTTTGGGGAAGTAGTGTTTGATCTCAACTCAAAAAAAAAATGTGAAAAGTGGGAGAAGGTAACTATGTTCATTCCTCCTCGTTGTCCTTACTACCAAAGCTCTAATATGTTAAATTGCCTCACACTTCATGTTTCTCCTCCATGGGGGTAGCAAAGAATACTTGCTACCAAAATGTGGCCATGAAGTACTGAGGTTGCCCCACTAGGATAGCTCATGCCTATTAACAATGTCACATTGCTCTCCATGGTTAATGAATGTCCCAAGTCAGACTGCAAATATGCAGTTTTTTGTATTCGGGGATTTTTTTTTTTTGTATTGTGGATTTATCCCAGGGGCATTTTACCTCTGAGCCATATCACCAGTCCATTTTATTTTTAATTTTGAAAGAAGGTCCCATTAATATCCAGTAGTTTTTAAAAATAAAAACACTGAACAAGCTAGAGAGACCGCTTTTGTACTCTTCTCATGGAGGGAAGGTGGGGTAGAGTTTTCACATGTGAATCAAACCAAACCAGAATAAGATGGGCCACTGCTTTAACAAACTGAGGGCCTGCAACTGGGGCAATTATCACGGCCTGAATAAAGAACATGCTGAACCCCGTGCTTGGGGAGAAAGCACTTGGACTATTTCATTAGGAGGAGGAGACAAGTGGATTTAAAGCATATCGTGTTTTTAGAGGACTGTTCCCATGCATGGAAGCGTGGTATAAATATTACTTTTAAAAATGTCATGTTTCTTAAAATGCTATGTTTCCCCAATATATAACATGAATGTAAACAAGATGTCTGTCAAGCCCAGCTATAACGTATTGCTGAGTGCAGCAAACTTATAATATGTACCTATTATTCTTGGTCCCCTTAATGAAAGAAACTAAGGACACTGCATAAATTCTTCAACACATGTTTCACTTCTCCAGCTGCCTCCTGCTGTAGAACATCATGCTAACAAGAACTGATGCTAACAAGAAGCTAAAACCAGTGTAGCAAATGGGGCATTTAAATATATATAAACATACTGGCATTCACAAAGAAAGGAGTTATTGGGGGGGAAACTAAATGGATCCCTAGACAGACATATTTTAGTTTAATATTCCATGTATTTTTCTACATGCTAACCATTTCAGTTCTGCTCAATGGCAGGAAAAAAAAATATGCTGCTGGGGACCAAGAAGTCAGCATGCAATTATCTTCTGGGCTCATATACTGAGCACAATTATTTTTGGAGAAAGGAAAAAGACATCCACCTGAATTTCACCAACTCTCTTTAGAGTCACTCTTAAATACCAGTATTTTCAAGCAGCAGCTAAAGAAACAAAAGATGGCACTAATTCTAAACAAACCACCTGGCAGCTTATGTGGATTCGGGAAACCTGGATCCTTTTATACACTGGCTCACTGAAGCAGGAGGATCCGTTTGGGTTTGTGCTTCGTGCACTCTTTATTCAGCATTATCAGGGAAATTGGTACTTCTTGTTGATTGAGTCCAAATCTATACAGCAGTGACTTCTGTATAGATTCAACACGGAGGAATGGCCAGTCTTTTTGCCTACGTTATTCAGGTGGTTGGCAAGCCCGGAGCAGATGGCAGCCCTCAGCTCAGCTTCATTCATCTATTCACGTCCTCCAGACTCCACAGCCTGCATCAGTAAGAAATGCTGTTGCAGAGAACTGAACATCTTGAAAATGGTATTTTTGGTTAATTAAAGTGAGCTTGGTATTAAAAGGAGCATTTGGGATCCTAAAAAGCAACATACTGAAAACTGTTTGAGAGCAACTTCTTGGGGGTTGGGGGAGGAGAAGATGAGTACAACTTATTCTTAAAAGAAAAAGAGGAGCCTGGCTTGGTGGCTCACGTCTGTAATCCCAGTACTTAGGAGGCTGAGACAAGAGGATTGCAGGTTCAAGGACAGCCTCAACAAAGTAGTGAGACTCTCAGCAACCTAGTGACTCTGTTTCAAAACTTTCAAAACAAAAAATAAGAAGGGCTAGGGTGAGTCTCGGAGGTAGAATGCCCTAGGTTCAATCCCCAGTAACACACACACACACACACACACACACACACAAAGAGGGCTGAAGATGTAGCTTAGTGGTAAAGCACTTGCCTAGCATGGGTGAGGCCCTGAATTTGATCTCTAGCACCCCAAAACAAAAACAAAAGACCAAAAAAAGGAAAGAAAATAGATTTATAGACTATTAGAAATAATACTTATTATAGACCTTGCTTCTGTCACGAGATTGTAGCCTCACTCTCATTCATTTGGTATTAATTATTATTTTTTTGCAGTAATGGGGATTGAACACTGGGACATTCTACCTTCAAGTGACACCCCAAGCCCTATTTTTTATTCTTTATTTTGAAACAGGGTCTCATTAAGTTGCGGAGGGCCTAAGTAGCTGAGGCTGACTGCAAACCTGCGATCCTCCTGTCTCTGCCTCCCAAGTACTGGGATTACAAGTGTGCACCACCATGCCTGGCTTAATTATTCTTTAATATAAAGAAGGCAGCAAACAGACCCAACACTACATTCTATTAAGCAGTCAGAGAGTCCTGTCCCTTTGACTATAGCCTGTATCATGCCTTGAGCTCCAGGAAACCAGTCTGATCTTGGCTCAGCATTTGCAGGCAGTCACAGTGGGTCTGAACAGGTTCCAAAAGAACTCTGCTCCAACCCAACTGGGCACTGGTCAATTACAGGAGAGCATCATTTAAGCTGAAGGGGATAGTTATCTAGGCCTAAAATCAGCTGGAAACATAGCTGCTGCCATGTCAGCAGTCTGCCCTCCCCAAGGCTCCTGCACACACTGAGTTTGGCCCCTTTGTCACCAGTCATTTGCATCCAGGCTGACGTGGTCCCTTGAAGAAGAGGAAGCCAAGCTTGTTTGCTTTCCACATCTCACTTCTTTCTCTTCCTCTTCTATATCCAGGAAACAATCAAAGAGAAAGCTAAATTCTCTTTTAAATTTTTCTTTTTGTACCAATTTCAAATAGGGAGAATATTTAATTAAATACATTCAGCTTCTTCGGAAGGGGCAAAGTATAAACGATTCGATATCCCATAACTCATTCCCTATGTGTTATTTAGAATAAAAACCTCATGGAAGATATGTGGTGTGTAGCTTCCCAATAAAACTTTTCATTTTAACTAGGATTTCTTTGGGAAATGGAGGATGGATGGCAAAGATTAAATGCCATAGAACCTCCTTTAAAACAAACCAAGACGTCGAGAAAAGCCCAAGTCTGTTATGGGATCAAACCCTCATATTTTCCTGATCTGATATTATTCAAGATGAGTTTTAATGGTGAGTGGAGCGCTGCCATGGGGCGACCATTTTCCACTTGGATTTCCAATTTCGAATCTCCTTAGCAATGACCTCAGCTTGACTCCATATTTAACTGAACACATCTAACCTCAAGTGCAGCTTCTCCAGCAAACCCCAGGTTGTCCTTATTTTGCTTTCTGAAGCAATGTGTGTATTGTAACCAGGCCATGATGATGGTAATTATTATATTAATAAAGCTACTGTTCCCTGGAGATGTGGCTTTGTGGTTTCCAAAGAGCCTTCTATGTGAGCCAAGGAGTAGGCAAAATTCTTGTAAGGGTTGTTTTGCAATGGTTTGTGGCAAAGAACAGCAGAACGTCATAAGAAGGAAACAAGAATTAAAGGGGAAGGGAAATTTGAAGAAAGAATACAAACTAGGATTCCTTTCTAGTGGCATGCTGAGCATAGGCTAAGAAGCACTGCTGGAAATGAAGGAGGGACCTCAGGATCCACATAGCCTCAGGCGCCCTCTACAGACGAATCCCCTGATCTGGTAGACATAGAAGCAGCAGAAATATTTATGCAAACTCTTTCCATCTCCTCATCAGGACAAAATCATGTGCTGTACAGGACAGATACTTCCTTATGTGCATAATGCACACAAGCTCCTACCATGATAACAAGTATACTTACCTTCTCTTCCTATGAGCTGCTTTAAAGTCAGGGGTTTTGGGGAATAAGGTAGAAGAGATAGAGGTAGAGTAGAAGTCAAATAGTGTGGAGCTAGAAGATTCTGGGGAATATTCATAGAAAATCAAATATTCAAAACTTATGCCAGTATCAGAAAAGAAATTAGTGATGCAATTTGTCATTCCCCTGCTCGGAATATCCTAATATTCTGGAAACACTGACGGGAAGCAGTGGTTTCTAACTCAGTCCCCATGGACGGTTATCCTTACCTGTGATTTTAAATTGGTTTGTTGGTTCATCCCACAATGTGCCTGAAGGGCTGGTTTTGCTCTCCCCACCAACTGCTATTATATCTACTTTTTAAAGATTGATTGAGAGTCTAAAGTTAATTAAAAAAAAAAGCCCTGGATGATTCTGACTTGGTGGAAACCAAGATCAGACCTGGCAACCTGAAAAGGGATGAGCCTAGGATTTGATCTCCAGGGCACCTGGTTTGTGGAAAGGCTGACCTCTGACCTTGACATCATTTAGTTCAAGAATGACCAGCAGGAAATTCAGATTTAATGGCCCAGGGAAACATCTAGGCATCCATTTTTGATTGTTAAAGCTCTGCTGATGATTCTAATATTCAAGCAGAGTTGGGATCCCTTATTCATAGTGAGGCTGCTGTACTTGGGACTCTGTCTCCAGATATAGCATGGTCCCCCTCTATCGCTTTGATATTTTAGATGGCTAGATGGGTTCCTTCATTCATTTAACAAATATTGAGTTGTCCACAATCTGTAAGGCACTGTCCTAGGTGGTAGGTATAATACAATTAATAAAGCAAAGTCCCTAACTCATAGAGTTTACATTCCTGAAATATTAAAGAGTATTTTAAAAGTACTAGAAGTATTTCAAACTAAAAAGTCTATTTTTAGTTTGAAGACCAAGAAGGGCATATTAATCAAATGCTAGATTAAATTTTGAATAACGAGTTCTTTTTAAAAATGTTTTTGATAGCTAGGGTTGGTGGCACACGCGTATAATCCCAGTACTTGGGAGGCTGAGACAGGAGGATCGCAGTTTCTTGGCCAGCCTCAGAAACTTAGTGAGGCCCTCCATAACTTAGTGAGAACTTGTTTCAAAACAAAACAATAAAACAGGGCTTGGGATGTAGCTTGGAGGTACAATGCCCCTGGGTTCAATCCCCAGTACTACACACACACAAAAAAATGTTTTTCATTGTGTTGTTTCTTGTGTTTTTATTATTTTTTAAAAGAAATTCCCATTCTCGTGAAAAATCCTAAGGACTAATCATTGACATAAGTAAAAAAAAAACAATTCTCATTGTCCAGGGCATTGAATTTAATCAACCTCTTCTTCAAGCTCATAATTTTTTTTCTTTTTTTAACCTGTTTCAATCTGAAAGTGGTCACTTATAAAAGGAGACAAACTTACAATCCAGAAGTAAATAAATAATTCCTTCTATGCACTCTCAGATAGATGAAGGGAAGTCAGTGATTCTTTCCTTTGAATGGAGAAATAATTTCACAGATTTTCCTTTCAGATGTGAGAACAAAACAAAACAATAACAAAGTAGAATTTAGATCCTTCCCCTATCTATTGGTTTACCCACAATCTGAATTCTTATAGTAATCTTATTCCACAGGTCCATGAGCAAGTGCCTATCACAGCATATTTCAGCACATTTCTTGTCCTTTATGCCCAACTACCCCAAGGTATTAAATGTAAGTAGCATATGGAGCACAGACAGGATAAGGAAGTGAACTTAGGAAAAATAAAATTTTTTAAAGTCATGTTATCTAAACCAGGGACAGATCAGAATCTTGTTCCAAGACCTTACAACAGAGTCTTGGGACAAGGATCCAAATTTCACAATGAGACAATCAGTTGAAAACTCTGTGGGACTTACTTCCTAAATGAACACAAAACCCACAGCCCCAGCAGGTGGTCAGATTTGCTATTCAAATCATTACCATTCTGCATGCGGAGTTTTCCTTGGGCCAAGTTAACCACGACGGACAATCTGTGTGCATTTGCAGATGTGCTGTGCGTGGCCATCAAACCTGTGTGGAGAGGATAATTCCCAGCAATCTCCACCTGATTCTTGCTGAAGGCAATGTCCAATCAAAGTGCAAAGCTCAGCGAATAAATGAGTTGCTTTGACAGGAAATTCCAACAGCAATTTTAATTCTGATCAGGCTTCAGGAAATGGGAAGAATAAAAACACATCAATTATCGTGACAGGAAGTTTTAAATCACATGGCGAGCAGCTGCTGCCAAAAGATGTGTCTGCCAGCTTTGTTAAGGAGCCTGGTATTTTGGTGTGACCAAAATTTTACACCAAAATGTTATAGGCTGACATCACTCCGTAATTGTATGTTATCTCTCTACAAGGGTAAAGAAAATGACACACCACTGAAAGCATATCATTATTATAAAAAAAATCATCAACTCACTGTAAAGGTTTGGAATGCATTTAAAAAAAATTAAGCACATACACATATACTCCTCTGCACAGAAAGCAGATCTGCCTGACAATTAAATCACGACCATCCGCGGCTGATGAAAGTCTTGTTTAATCAACACTCAGAGATGACTACTCATTCCGCCTCGTGACAAAGGCTACATGGTTCTTTCCTGCCCTCTAGGCTCCCAGTTGAAGAGGCTTTCTGCCTTTATGGTGTGTGTCTTAATACTTTTAATCTGGGTCCCCGGAAAGGATATCTACAAGAAATCCAACAGAGAACAAGTCAACACAGAATGGGCTGTACCGTTTGAGGGAGAGAGGTGAGTTTCCAGATGGTATACCGTGCAGGCCCCCCCCCCTTCAAATGAGTTTTAACTCAGAGTCACTCTAGACAAATTATAACATAAATTCACTTTTCTAGGATTTATAAAGTGCCTTTATATAAAGTTCAAAGGGGCTCAGAACTTTCTCTGGTTTGCTGCCTTTCCTGCTTCCTGCGTAGGAACCTGGGGATAGATGTTAATGACTGTGTGCTCATAAACGGCCCCGTGGAAGAGGTTATAACTCAAATTCTCCTTTTCCTCACTCAATTAAAGGCTTGCTTTTTTTCCTAAAATTCCATGGGCCCTGGTATATCCCTCCCTTTTTAACTGATAAAATCCCAGCTTATCAAGGAACTGGAGAGAAATTTTCCATGTTGGTCTTGGAAGTTAGAAGCAATGGCGTCAAACAAGCATTTAAAAGTCAAAATTTCTAAGTAATTTTCACCTTCCCAGTATGTTACACCAATAGAGTCAGCAAGTCTAGCAGTATTTACTAACATTTCACATACGTTGAATTTTAGAAATTTAAAAATAAGCCCTTTGGTTGGGTGCAGAGTCCATTTTACTTTTTAGCTTTTCCATGAGGGTATATAGAATGTAAACAGAATTGATGAGAAAGATTGTGGATTGACATCCTAGGCACCTGGAAGGTAGGGATAATACTTTAATGCCACTTGTTGTTCCCATAACACACAGCAGTGCAATGCAATAATAAGCAACTTGCTTTCTAATCTCTCAGTGGCCTTTAGTGTGTTTGCTTGCAGTCAGGATGGTGGAGTGGAAAGTGTGGGGGACTCTAAGTCTCCAACTGAGCTGCCAGTGAAGGCTGGCTCCAAATGTTGAGCTGCTGTGGAACTTTAGGCCCATTTCTTATTTTCTCTTTGTCAGCTATCTTATCTGAAAGTGAGACTAATAATAGGACCTAATTCAAAAGGTTGCTGAGAAGACTGAATGGGACATTGAATTTAAAAAGTGCTCTGAGACTTGATGTGCATAGCAAATATGTAATAAACATTAGGTAGCATATTTATTATTATTAAAGCCAATGACAATAATCCTCACCAGTTTTTCTTTTTGCCTCATGTTTTTGTCATGATGTTTATGACCCTTTACAGCAGGACACATTTCTTCATGAAGACCACCTACCTTCCTTTGGGTAAAACTGACACTGGCTTAGGGTGCAGGGTGCAAGGTTCTTTGCTGAACAAGCCTTACTTAGCAGATGAGGTTGTAGGGATGTTCTAGTCCCATCGGAAGGCTCTCTCTCTCTCATCCTGTGTCTGGAGTTACTTAAGAAAGCAGGCACTCCAGAAAGCAAGCTACTGCCAACACTAGCTTCCCTGCAGCAGCTCAGCTCCTGCTGTAATTATCCCTGCCCCAAGGCTCTGCTCTGCCCAGGCTGAGGTGGAGAGGGCTCACTGTGGCTCCTCTCTCAAATCATCTCCCTAGAAGGGGAAGAGTGGAGAAAATGGTTTTCTCTCACCTCTCTCAATCAGATCCTGAACTTCGCTCATCCTTCAGGTAATAACTGGCATAAGATAGGACTCGTATACTACAATTAACTAGAAGAATCTATGAAGAAATGGTCATTACTAGGTTTAGAAAGAAGACACACACCCTCACACCCTATGCCTGCAATGCTAATTCACATGTCAAAATTCTAACCCCGTAGGAGACGGTATTAGAAGGCCAGGCTTTTGGTAGATGATTCAGTCATGAGGGTGGAGCCTTGTGCACGGAATTAGTGCCCTTATAAAAGACCCCAGAGAGATCCCTCATCCCTTCCACCATGGGAGGACACTACCAGAAGGTATTGTTTGTGAACCAAAAAGCAGGACCTCGCTAAACACTGAATTTACCGGTAGCCTTCATCTTAGATTTTTCCAGACTAAAAAACTATGAGAAAAAAACCTTCTGTTGCTTATATGTGACTCAATTTATGGCATTTTGTTATAGCAACCTGAATGGACTAATGCAGCTAATAGTCTTGGATCTCCAAGGATGCTGGGTCTGGGTGGGTGATGGAGGGGCAGGTACGTACAATACCACATGATGGTGGTATAACACCAACATATCAAAAAGTTGGTGAATTTATTCATAATGGCAAAGGAAAAAAACCCAAGGCTTCATCAGAAATTCTATATTGTTTGGGAAATGGTTATCTACCGAAGAACCAAATACATTTTCATTTCACTTAGAAATGTCTGTTTCAACCTTTCACAGGGCTGACTGCTTCAAGAGATTCCAAACCCAATTCGCCAAGTCTCAACCCAGTCAGCACACTGCTGTTTTATTTAATATTTTTGTTTCCTGTACTTTCCACTTGGCTTTGTTTGACATCTGTCTGTATTAACTATATTTTTCATTTACATTACTGGCTTTGACAGCTCAGAGAAACAAACCCTTTGAGTCTGGCTGTGCGATTCCTCAGTATTCCCCAGATCTCTAGGTTCTGCACCATCAGCAGTCTTTGATACCTAATTCTGTACATTTGGTAGCTGACATTCACGGAGTGCCAGCACTATGACAGACCCTGGATAAAAATGGGGAGTAAGCCTGTGCTTGCAGCCAAGTCATTTATGACTACAAAGCCCAGGCGACATTTCTTATTATATTGAACTTTATGGGAGTTATTGGAAATGATGTTTCATATTTGTCTTTTTTAGATTCTTTTTTTTTTCTTTTTTGTGGTACTGGGGATTGAACCCAAGGGCATTCTACCTCTGAGTTATGCCCTATCCTCCCTCCTTTTTTTTGAAACAGGGTCTCACTAGGTTGCAGAGAGTCTTACTACATTGCTGAAACTATCCTAAAATCTGTGATCCTGTCTCAGTCTCCCACGTACTGGGATTATGGGTGTGCACTACCATCCCTGGCTCATTTTTAGATTTTTTTTGTGTGGTACTGGAGATTGAACCCAGGGGCATTCTACCTCCAAGCTACACTCCCAGCCCTATTTTTTATTTTTATTTTGAAACAGGGTCTCACTAGGTTGATGAGAGCTTCACTACTTTCTGAGGCTGTCCTCGAACATGCGATCCTCCTGTCTCAGCCTTCCAAGTACTGGGATTACAAGCGTGTGCCACCACTCCTGGCTTCACTTTTAGATTCTTAAACACAAGTTCTAGACATTTGTAAATCAATTTGTATGGCACACAAAGGGTCTCTTTCATATAGGATCATTGATATTTCTGCCAAATAAACATCATATACTTCCATATCTTTTCCTTCTATGATTATAAAATCCCAGAGAAAAGAATCGAGGAATATATGAACAAGAATTTCTTGAGTCACAAATCCATACTGTGAGTGTTAGTCAAAGCACACTCTGATTTATGTTTCTCAGATTATATTCACATAATACTTGAATTCTTCCTCTGACTCCTCAATATCACCGCCTGTCAGGGTGAATAGATTTATATTTCTTTGGAAATTACCTATTATGAGATGAAAATGCTTGAAAATCTGAAAATGCTTGTTTAGTAGCTATAACCAGGAAATTTTTTGAACTCACTCTTTTCAAAGCCCACTGTGTTAAAATATATAGAGTCATTAAGAAACTAAGAGGTGAAACTAAATTAAGAAAGATTATGAGGAAATAGTTTATAAGGTAATTTGTAATTTATTGCTTTCCTTAAAAAAGGGGGCATTTTTGTTAGAAGCCAGAAAGTTTGAGCAAAGAAATAAAAGCTAGTGGTTGTGAATCTCACTTTCTGACTCACTCATGAAAATACTGTGAAGCTTCTTCAATTTCTTCATCCTGAGACAGGATTTGTATTGCTAATATTATTCCCATGACTACTGAGGGGAGGACATTATTATAATAAAAATAGTTATAAAAATCAAATGTAACTAGAACCTACGACCAAGGTATAGCATCTAGTGGGAAAATGACCATTACAGGATACTTTAAACTGGAGAGTCACCCACTGAAAAGCATGGCCAAGAAGTCCATGGAGGTGGGTGAAGAATAGGTTATGCATGAGGGGAAAGGACAGTACACATCCAAGTCATTTAACTCCACATTCTGGAGCAGATCAAATAAGGACACTCTCCTCCCCTACTCTGCATTCCACCTACCTCCCCCAGTTTATTACCCCTGCACATTCAATGCACCATCCCCAAGAGATTAAATATCTAAGAATACAGCATTTTCCCAAGTCCACCAACTTCATTCTGGCCTTGTGGTCTCCACCATGTTCTCCCACACATTGAACCACCCTAGGAGACCATGTGTGCCCCCTACTAAAACATAAGCTCAGATAGTTCCTCTAAGCCCAGCTGCCCAGGGATACCCACAAAGTCAAAAGTGGAAAGGGAGCAGGGTTTAAGACTGCGTTTCTGTCTATTTACTTCTCTTACTTTACTACTGGTTTTGATTTTTACTCATAGACCAAATGCAAAATGATAAAATAAACTTTCCTAAATATTTCCTTCTGAAGCCACAATTTGCATTAGCTTGCTAGGGTTGTCGTAACAGAGTACCACAGACTGGGTGGCTAAAACATCAGAAGTTCACTTCCTCACAGTTCTGTAGACTAGAGATCCAAGTCAAGGTATTGGTAGGGTGGGTTTCCGAGGTCTTTCTTCTTGGCTTGTCGAGGGCCATCTTCTCCCTGTGTCTTAGTGTGTCTGTGTCTGTGTGCACCTGTGTACAAATTTCCTCTTCCTATATATAAGGACACTTAAGTCATAATGGATTAGGTCCCACCCTGATGACCTTGTTATAACCGCACTATCTCTTTAAAGGTTCTATTTTAAAATACAGTGACCTTTGGGGTACTGGGGTTAGAACTTCAACATATGAATTTTATGTGTGTGTGTGGGGGGGGCAATTTGGCCCATAACATCCTCTAAAATCATTTGCATAAGTACCTTCTGTTACATCATAGATCTGTTGCTCAAAGGTATGTTCAAGTAGAATTTTAATAAACCAATGGTTCTCAAACTGTCATGCCTAGACCCACAGCATTAACTTCACCAAAGAACTTTTTAGAAGTGCAAACTTTTAGGATGCACCCCAAACTTTCTGAGTCAAAAATTCAGAGGGTGGGGCCAATCAACTTAAGTATGTTTTAACATAAACTTTAGATGATTTCTCTGCACACTAAGGTTTGAGAACCACTGGTACTAACCAAGTGGCCATGTCAACACTCAAAGATGTACTTTTAATGGAATATTCTGGTAGATTCTTTTATGAAGCAAAGAGTCCTTTGAAAATGTGAATAATCACCACCTAATTTTTTTTCTTTTCAGTACTGGGGATTGAACCAGGCCTCATGTGTGCTAGGCAAGACCTCTACCACTGAGCTATATTCCCAGTCCACCTCCTAAGTTTTGCATTTTAAAAATTCTGAATTTTAATACTAGTCTTTTTCTTTCATAGGAAATTGTATCAGCATTTCACTTGATTCAACCTAGTATTTGTTCTTGGCAATTATTTTGAAGTATAGGTACAGGCACATATATATGTGAATGTACGTATGTGTGTATAACCAGTATCTTTAGCTTATTAATTATTCTAGGTCCACTAGGTATTGTCTCCTATGTTCTATTTCAATTTATTCAGGTCAAACCTCAATTGCAACTCCCCCTAACCACATCTTCCACTCATTTCTCATTCCTTGAAAGGA
The DNA here is from genome assembly GCA_004027185.1 of Glis glis. NCBI lineage: Eukaryota > Metazoa > Chordata > Mammalia > Rodentia > Gliridae > Glis > Glis glis. The sequence goes on along the minus strand of PVJS01012710.1, from coordinate 783 downwards.
GATCTCCCATGCTGAACTGGGCGCTGATCAAAATTCCTTGCGTCACGTTACTTCAAAATTACCAAAATTACAGATTTAAGTGGAGGTCCTTCCAGGTTTTTTTTTCTCCTTCTGTTCTAGAATTACAAATAAGTTCAACTGAGAAGACAGATGCTTTTCTGGCAATTTTGTGCCCAGAAATAGAAAAATTACATCTAACAGCTACTAAGTCATGTTTTGATTGTTGTTGTTTTAGTCCCAAATATTTCAGCAGCAAATAATGAAACATAAGAAACTCAGAGGTGGCCTGCCAAAGTGAATTTTATTTCTTTTGCAGACAACTAGATCTCTGGCAATTTTTTGTCGAAGAAAAATTACATTTTGGTAAAATACTCATACAAAACACACATGCACACCCACACGTGCATGTGAGCACTTTTCTCTTGTGGGTTATGAGGAACAATGGCAGGAACACTGTACTTTTATCACCTGATCAAGCTGAGAATTTGCACCTTTTCTGAGCCAATAACATAAGGACCTTTACTCAAATTCTAGTTTTCATTTAAAAAATATTTAGTAATTCAAATGATAGATGTTATACATGACTAATCTCTTGGGTAGTGATATTTTCTGAAGGCATTCAACTGAAAAGGAGGTTGGGTGTTCTATGCCAGCATGGCAGAGAGAGAGAGAGAGAGAGAGAGAGAGAAATGGAGGACTTGCCCATAAAGTTGAATGCTGAGATATGAAGATTCTGTGTGTGTGTGTGTGTGTGTGTGTGTGTGTGTGTGTGTGTGTGTGTGT